>MU933124.1:0-11906 GCA_036418165.1 Cooperia oncophora
AGCCGACCACAGCAAGAGAGAACTTTTACAATCAGATCCTTTCTTCGTATGCACGCATAAGCTGAGCTATGGGGTTCTATATAAGGATTTCTCACAATTCTTTCGTGCTTTTTTTTCTTCACTCAAGGGAGTGGAAAAACGTACATCTGGTTCGCTTGCTGAGGCAAAAGTTAGAAAGGATTCCAGTGATGAAGCGCTCATTGGCATGACAGAAAAGTGCGACAATCCTGCTACAGTAACTCTTACTTATAAGTAGAAGAACTTCTGCTCGGGAAAAATCTAATGACTCATCTATTCCGATATTTTGATATACCACTTAATACTATAGTGCAGAAGTGCCGTTTAAATCGCAATGCCTCGTTCAGGTTTAATCACCTTTAGTTTTGTGGTGGGTCTTACGATTACTCGAGTCGGGAAACTAGCACAGCCGCTAGCCGACTTTTTTATGGCTTTGGAAACTGTTGTCACGAGGATTCTGCGGTTGATCCTATGGTAGGTTTCAGTCAATGTCGACGAATCGAAATCGTTTACTTGAGGTTCGGAATTATCGGTATCCCTTCACTGATCGCCCATGAGGTACTCAATGTGGATGATCTCTTAGCAACTGCTCAGTCAGTAGCTATGTTTATATTAACAGTTACAACTGGTAGGTTTATTAGCTTTTGCTTGTACCGAACATGTCTGACCTGCTGGTCCCACAAGTCACTGTATAGATCAAATCGTATTCGAAAGCCACTACGAATAGAACTGAACACTGTAGAGCACATTGCCAACACAAGTGTGCCACCACTCTCAACCCTTCCACTTTTGATAGCTTCGCGCTTGAAATACATGTGCTTATCTTGTTAAAAGCAACAGTTTCACGGTCTGGCCATTCACTTGTTCATCACTATTCCACTCATCTTCTTCGCAGGCACTCGTCAAAATCCGTACAAATTTCTTCGAGGTCTCACTCAAGCTGCTCTCACAGGCTTTGGAACATCCTCCAGGTTCCGTTTGACACTTGCCTCATTGAGTAGTTTTTATTCTGACTGTAACATAATTTTCAACCTGTTTTCAATTGCCTATCAAGCTGGAAACATCCGTCTTCAAATTTTACAGTCGGTCTGATGCTACTGGACCTCCTACGCAGAATTTGTGCAACCGGACATTTAACTTGCTTTACGCTAAATCACACTTACACGTGCCTCACCGGGTCTAACTGCGCACCCTCCTCCAATCAAAAAGTGCGGTCTTCGGACAGGCCAAACGTCCAATATTTAAAAGCCAATCTTCTCGCTTTTCGCTGCTTTAACTCGCCCCTTTCGTATTTCAACTTTTTACGCAGTAAGTGAGACCCAGCCACCCTGATGTCCTCTCCTTTCGGAAAGAAAAAAAACATAAATCCTGGCTCCAGACATTTTTTGGCAGAATTGAACAGGCCATGACTTTGAAGTTCTGATCAAGCCAATTTTTTAAGCAGACTTGTTTTTCTACGAGGCAGCTCGGCTTACAAATTTGTTTCTAGGGGGCTATTGACCGTCTTGAACATGGTACACTGACCTCTTGAACATGAATATGACATCCGCTCAGCCCCATACTCGTCATAGGCGCCGGGGCTCGAATATAACTATCACCAAATTCGCTAAAATGTCTCCTATGGCACTTTGACCTCCTGAGCATGAATTTCACATCTGCTTGGCCCGAAACCTCCAGGCACCCGCGCTACAGGGCCAGCACCAAATACCCCAAATCATCGAATTCGCTGGAGACTTGTTCCCAGTGAGTAGCTTGACCAACACGAATATAAATTTCTAGAGAGTGTCAACTTGGTCTGGCATCTAGGAAAGGGAGGGGGGGCATGTGATAACGCAGTTTGCTGCGCACGTCTGTATCGTTCGCCTGGGATAGCGCTCTTTCTCCCGGAGCTGAGCCTGTCCTGGAGGAAACCACTTCATTTCCCAAGCTCAGCTTTAGCAGAAGGCTAAATGGCGCCAGTGCCAAAACAGCGGTGATATTCTTGATCATGGTGTCAATCAACCCCCCGTATACAAGCTTTCAACTATTTCGATGAGTAAGATGGTGGCGTCAAATTGGAGCTTCTCGTGACCCGGGTTCCGAGCTAACACTACACTCAAAAAATCATCAAAAAACTTTTCAGTTTTTGGATTACAAATTACTCAATAGTGCCGTTTTTCCAATATTTCAATGCCTGGGCAGCCGCAGTCCTTTATTTCTTTGCGCTTTGCCCTTTGGCGACGAGACCTCACGAAAGTTTTAGTTGTCACCTAACCCAGAAGTCCACGAGAACGGGACTGGAGTCTAATGCTGAGTGCGTTCCGCGGGACCTTGATATCGACGTAAGCACTGCATATTGAGTATTGCGCGGCCGGAGACGGCACCTGGGTGTCACTACCCTCCAAGCCCTTTTCCATGAGCTTTTGCAACTTCTGAAAGTGCTGCAGCTGCGCACTTACTCATTTCGCACATGACATGGACAGGAATCTACGGTGGTAAATGCACAGCTTATCTTTGAAGCAAACATGATAACCTGAACTTGAGTTGCTTTGTCGACTGCTCCTTCCCGATGCGAAAACTCACAAACATATCAAAATGAGGGCAAAACGTTTTGCCTGCATTGACAGCCTATTGCCAGGAAAGCGTTTGGAAGTTGACGCCCCTTCAGAGCTGGTTGAACTCTGTTCCGAAAATTGACACTCGGGGAAAATTTTAGCGAAATCGTGCAAACGTAAGAAAGGAACACATCGAGGAAATACAGGTGTGCAAGAATCGCACAATCGATGAATAAAAGTTCAGCGGCAATTCATCGATGAGTGTGGGCGTTGTTGCAGAGTTTGATTGAGCTTATTGCGCTGCAACGTTGCCGTGACGTTTCGCTGTCTCCAAGCTGACTGTACAAAGTTTGACGAAGTCGAGTGAGCAAAAATTTATGCTGCCAAAGAGGCACCACGTTTAATAATGGTACGTGTAGGCCACTTACAATACATATTCAGCGGCACGGATGATACGCCTTGTGTGGGACGATTACAAGGGAACCAGCGAAGTCAGAGAGATACACGAGAACTGAAGAAATAATCGAATGAACAGTCCCCAGTAACATACTGCGGAAAAAAAACTAGAAAAAAACAGTTGCTCAAAAATAACTAGGGTGTTCAGAAATCAGCGGAAGGCTCAAAGTTAACCGCTGAACTCTAATTTCGAAGCAACATTTTTTTGTTTTTTTCTAATTTGCTCCACTTAGTAACACAGTACGCGTCTAACTATGTTGTGAAAAGTCCTGCGACACTTTGACCAAATTTTTCGAACTAAATTTCTGGTCAGTAAAGGACATCTCCAATCTACAAGGTAACCGCAGTTGATGACTAGGACTAGTGCCTTTCTTTTGCACAGCTTCTCATTTCCATTCTCATAGAACTACGGCAACTATGATAAAAAGAAGAGGTGGACCTCATTCTCGAGTTGAGGTCGATTTTCGGAATTTTTGCTTTCTAAAAGGATGCGATAGGGACCAAAGGAGGTGATAATTAGAGGCTGCTAACTTTGTTAAATAAACCTGGTAGGTAGCATTCTCCGATAGAATCCATGATCTTTTGGCGTAGCCTGAACCCCACATGCGGTCCTCGCATTACCGAGTAGTAGAGAAAAATTGAGTATTTCTGAATGAATTCAAGCGGGTGACGTCATCCATATTTTGAAGTCGATTAAGGTGGACTGTGATCCTTACAACGGTGCTAGTATCCAGTGATATTCGGCTTGGAAGTGTCCACCCATAACACACTGAAAATCTTTCACTCCCCATGCACAATCCTGCATTTGGCTAAGCAATCTACTTACTGCTTGAGAGATCCTTGCGAGGGACAGACATGTGCATGATGTACGCAAGGACTGCACCACTCGCTACCGACCACAAGATCTCACAAAAGTTCCTACGCTGTGTACAAGGAAAAGAAAACTCAGTCACGGTCATTCGGTATGACTTGTCAGACCGGGTCCAACTCATGAGGCATCCCTTTCACAAAAAAATTTTCCAATAACCGAGATTGAGGAGAAGCATGGCAGTTGGCCAGTCAGATGGAGCCTAGAGAGGTCGCCCGTTCGGCTGCGCCTCAAGAAGCTTGAGTGAAGGGTCGTCATTCTGTGCTGATAAGCGACCTGTACATTGGCCCCAATTTCTACGGAGTTTGAATAAGTTCAGGCTTAAAAGCGCCTGAATGGCAAAAGCACCTCTGGGGCCCATGGCAAGCGATATCCTTCCTCAAGACAACGTAGGTGTCAGCTTCCTTGACTACGGCGAAGTGGCCCTACAGGAACTCATAATATGGGACAGGTCGAAAAGTACCTCGATCTCTGGGGGACTTTTAAGCTTTGAAAACTTCCTCAAAGTCATGATATACCCATGTACAGAAACCCCAGAGGACAGTCTCCACTAATCAGGGATAAAAACATCCAAAATGATTTTTGGTCTTTTTCTAGAACAATTCAATCAAAGTGTCGCAGGACTTTTCGAACAACCTAATAGAACATAGCAGGCAATGAATAGGAAACTGCCGGTGACTCTGTTCAAAACTCAGGACTTCTGATCGAATGAATGTTAGATGCCAGTCTTGAAGCCTTCTTGATCGACGTGTGAAAGTGGGTTAGAAAGTGGAGCATGCGGTAATATACTGGAGCGAGACTACAGTTCTGGTCATAAGTTGAATACGAAATACGAGTGAATGCGTGCAGGCATGATGTTGAAAAAAGCTCTGAAAACAGACTGGGCCCCCACTCTTGTGGATACGAATCACCGCCATGTTCCAGGTGAATGGGTGGCGACCGCTCAGCTGTCACGGATGTGGGCTATAAGGGCACTGTAAACGCAGACACATAGGAACAGCGGCTGCGAAAGCATCCGTAATCGAAAAATATATGGAGAACCAGGATATAGGCTTTTTTGATGGGGGGGGGGACACTAGTGTGAGTAGACAAAGCTAACCATTTGTTGAAGCTGGAATGTGTAAAGGGTGTAAAGGTGTAACATTGACCATAGAATGCCACACAAATGAGGGTGGGTATAGAAGAACGGAAGGTCGACGAATGGGCTCGATTTGCCAGCAACCAGCCATGGGAAGTTATACCCGAGTGCCACCCCTCACTCGGCGTGCGTTTCTGCACGGTGGGGCCCACTAATGACCATAGCCAAAGTGCTGCTTGTCAGCTGCTTCTCATTACGCGTGTGAGTGGTCTCTCACGATGTGAGCTGAATGGCTCGTTTACCATCCTTTGGAACTCAGAAACTTAGTCTTCTTTAAGATTCAGCCGGGGGCCATTCTTGGCCACTACCTTCTGCCATTTTTGCACCTACCCCTGAAGTTCTTCTCTGCTCTCCGGTATCAGGGCAATGTCATCGGCGTAGAGGATGTTCTTGAGTTGGCCCGACCATGAGTTCCCTTTGCCAATGGACACCAGGGTTAGTAGGAAGAGGGAGGGGCTAAAGAGTTGACCTTGGTGTATCCCCCACCCTTGTAAAGCTGCGTTTATACTTTGCGGCAGCGTAGCGCTTCCAGCGTACGCCAGGAGCAGTGCCGGGAAGAGAATGGATATAGATCTAGCGTTCCCAGCGTCACCAGCGTTTCACCAGCATTTTGCTGGCGTTTGCAGGGGAGTAGAGACTATGTGGCCGTAAGAGACGCGCAATCGATGTGTAGACTATGTGGCTGTCAGAGACGCGCAATCGATGTGTATGTGGGAGACGCAATGTGGCCGTCAAGATGCGCATCGATGTGTAATGGTAGATGACTAGGTGGCACGTCAGAGAACGCGCATCGATGTGTATCAGTAGACCGATGTGGCCGTCAAAGACCGTCGCATATCTGAATGTATAGTTGTAGAGACTGAGGGCGAGTGAGAGACGCCGCAATCATGGTGATTTTGTACCTCTCACAGCACTGACATATGCTCTTCTCCCTGCCGTTGCAGAACGCCTAAGCAGCACGGAACGAGTGCTGGTTGAAACGCGTTGAACACGCTGGCGTAACGCTAGCGTTATGCTGGTACGCTGGACGCTAGATCGATATCGCCGTCATCGTGCGCCGTAACTGCGCGGCTAGCGTACCTGGAAAGGCGCTTAAACGCTACGCTCCCGCAAAGTATAAACGCAGCCTAAGGCGTGCAGGGTGCGCACAGCCGCACCTGCTCCATCGTACGTTTCCTCCACCAGGGAGATGAGGTGCTCGGGAACATTCCGTTCTCTGAGAACCCTCCAGAGTAGGGTAGCGGTAAGCGATCGACCTTCTCGAGATCCAGGAAGGCTAGGTAGCAAGGTCGCCGCTTCTCTCGGTACTTCTCCATCAGCTGTCTGGCGATGAAGATGGCATCGTGGTGGACCTTTCGGGCATGAAGCCGAACTGCTCCTGCAAGATGAGAACGAGGTCCCTCAGCCTGGTGCTGACTATCACGTACAGCTTCATGGTATGTGCGATCAGTCTCATGCCTCGGTAGTTGGAGCAGTCCGTCGCGTCTCCTTCTGCCTGAAGATGGGTACGATTCTACTGCACCTCCAAGCGTCGACATTCTTCCTTCGCGTGTTATGTTGTTCAAGAAGCGGGTGAGCCAACTTACTCCATTTTCCAAAAACTTTCCAATTCAGTCGGGATCCCATGTGGACGGATCCCATCTGGACCAGTCGCCTGAAGGAAAGAAGAGATACCGTTCTCAAAGCCCGAAATCTTTTACACCTGAGCACTGCATTGCTGTTGATAAAGAAATTTCTGGGCACTTGAACTGGGGGTGAGGGGGAGGGGCTTTCACTTCTGCTACTTCCCATCGACGTGTCGAGCTATCTAGAGAGCTATTTCATGAGCTTACAAGAGTTGACAGGTTTACGTGGTGGCTCGACGAGCTTGCTCCAGCTTCACAAGGGTTCACAGGTTTTACCAGAGTAAGGCTTGTAAAACGGAATTGCGAAAGAAGCAAAAAGAAGCAACGAAAGCGAAAAAGCAAAATGATTTCCCCCCCCCTCGTCGCCGAACCGCGCCGAATGTTCATTTTTCCAGTCAAACAGTTCAGGACGGTGCCGCACTCTACGAGTCCACTGCCTCAATATTCATCGCTCAACTCATTGGAAGACAACTTTCATTCGGTGAACTGATCACAGTCAGGTGAACAAATTCCATTAGTAGATATCTGCTTTGCATACCTCTGATATTTTTTTGATACTGTGCATGGATTACTTGATCTCTTCTATATATTCTTTTTAGCATCACCGCGACCCTCTCTTCAATCGGAGCTGCTGCCATACCGAGCGCTGGTCTCACAACAATGTTAATTGTATTGAATGCACTTCGACTACCTATAGACAACATTTCTCTACTTCTAGCTGTCGACTGGTTCTTGTAAATTTCTTGAGCACTTCAGAAAATACTGAAACCGTTGCAAAGAGACCACTGCATGCTATTGTAGGTCCAGCCTCAGCTCGCCCTCTATTCGCGTATGCACAGCATTCATGACTTCTTCTGGACCTACTGGCCTTACCGTTAGATCTATCTAGGAGCTTGACAATTGTGACTTGTTTGGCGACTTTACCCGAGCCACTACTAGCTCAAACAGACCTTCAAATACCACTACGAATCTGGATGCAAATCTTAGGCTGCGTTCACTTTGCTGCAGCGTCCACCAGCGTACATCAGCGGGGCCGCCAGCAGCGACTACGAGAGTAAAGATATCGATCTAGCGAACGGCATCGTCTATCAGCGTCTGCCAGCGATAATCAACTTCTCAGGGGACTAAGAAAGTATCAGCATCAATCTAGCGTCTACTAGCGTCCACCAGAGTCCAGGAATACGCTATTGAGCGGTTAATCAATGCTGTTGTACACAAAAATCTCACGACGCCTAATTCAACTGTCTCCTCCCTCCCACGTCTCCATACTCACCAGCAGTCTGTTACCCTTCTACTTTCCCTGCTCTTTACTTCTGGTCCTTGGTGGACGCTGGTAGATGCTAGATCGATATCCATACTCTCCTAGTCCCTTGAGAGTTGACAGTACAATGTGGCTTGCTCTCTACTGTATTTTACACATTTTGGTGAATAAGTGGGGCACAGTTAACTCATTAATGTCAAACATCTTCGAAAAACTTCGTCTGTACAGATTAGGCTTATTGCGTTCCGCAACTTATGTCATCGCTTCGCGAGTAGAAAGGGAGGTCTTCGACTATTGCTTGACTTTAAGAAGGCTACACTCTTGTTCGCTGCTGACGCTGATACTTCTGGGTTCAGCGCGACGCCAGTACGTTTCCCATTGATGATAGTCGCTTGAAAGTCTCTCCAATTGGTTGAGAACGAATCGGCGGCGCGCCAAATCCAGCTCCTCTGACGCCCCAGCGTTGGCAGCGAACAGTACTGTGGTTCACAGTAATCTCTTAAAACTGATAATGCCTGCAGGGACCGTCTTCGTACATGTGTCAATCTCCTCGGCGATGCTTTTGGTTGTGGACTGGTATACCATCTCAGCCGAAAAGAGCTGGATGAGCTGTCAATGGAGAAGGATGCTGTTAATGACAAACATATTCCTTCGGATTTTGAAGTGAGTAATTAGAAACAAGAACTTCATATACTGATACCAGTTCCAGTACCCTTGCAATCTCCGTGTCTCCCCCTCAACTTGTGCTGCGATTCTCCGCATGTAGTTGCCTCCGTTCACATGCAGGCTTACTAATGCTTGATTAGATGAGCTTGATCCGCAGCGGTACCACTTTCGCGGCGCAAAAGCGAAAGGCTATGGGCCGCCATCCCCTCGTTCATCTCATGGGCCCGTCCCTTTCCAATGGCCCTTTACCCACCCCTATAACAGAAAATCCACCAAGGAACGAGGGCACTGACATCGCTGTATAGAAGAAGCAGGCTCATATCAACTGCGGCGGCTGTATTGCCACAAAACCACTGTTTTTCTCGTTCAATCATATCACTTCGCTCGTTCTCTGCTCGCAGAAACGCGCTCGCTAAGCAAGGGGGATTACATTAGCGACAACTTTTTCTGCTTTTTCTCTATCACTGACTCCCTTAGCATCTTGGCATCCCTATCTGAGTCCCACAGCAAAGAATATCTGATCACTAGCGTTGTCTCTTGATTCAGTGCGGATTCATTGCCAATGTAACAATAGTTACCCTTGCCTCGAATCGCTAAAACTCATCATTTTCAAAGTGCGCTCCTCTCGAATGTATCTCATGGTATTTTCTTAAGTGTTAGGAGCCACCAGTTTTTACCCAGTTCTAATTTTCATTGTCCACCAGTTTAGATAGTGACATATATTATCGCAACCAAAATGTCACCTCCAGTTTGATACCGCAAGATGGATGTGTAGCAGTTCTGCTAGCCGTCAATCCCTCCTCTCTTTACCCAATCACCGTTTCCACATTCGTTGTGTTTTTTTTAAACGTACACTCAATATCACCGCAACTGTCTAGTCGCAGTCAGCGGCTTCTCAGCTGCGGCGCTTCCATCATTGGATATTTCCCTCCTAAATCGATCTTCACCCGATCGCCATTGGTAGAGCAAGGGAGCGCCGAGCGCGACGCGCGAACCGACTGCTCACGCGACCGGTCCGACATTCGCCAAGAGCATGAGGACTGTAATGCTAAGCGTCACTTCGTAGCTGGTTCTTGGAGGACCCTTGCAACAATCAAGAAGGTGCACACCATCTATAGCCCACTAGTTAGTGATTCAATTATGACCGGACTATACAGATGCAGTATCGTAAAGAAGGCATAATTACCGACCAAGACCCGTAATTCTCTCTCAAATGTAAGAAACTTTTGTATAAATTATTCCAGGGGAACAAGAAGATCAAGGCCACGACACTTCTCTCGACTATCACAACAATATCGCCCCATTAAAATCATGAAAAAAAAACTGTCCCCCCTTGACCTTTTTGAGAAAATTTTTTTTGTTTTGTTTTTTGCCGTACAAGTGTGTACCTTTTCTAATGGGTCCCGCAGAGATTCGCTGTTAGTATGCTCGAGAAAATGTGAAAAAATAAACGTCGCAGTTAGTTTTGTTTCTACAGCTTTTTGGAAAGACAGCAATGTTCCTAGCAGAGAAGCACTGGTTTCAGCGGCAGTCCCGCCCACCGAACGGTGTGTCCTTTCAGCTCACATGCTTATTGGCAAGGTGGTAGCTGACCAAAAGGCGGGAGAAAAAGGAACCCTTCTCAAATGCAACAGATATAGCCCTACGCCTATCTCCATTTGTGCGAGCATACAGCCAAGAGATGGCATGCTTGGTGGAATTCTCCCATGTAGATATCATAGCAATATCAGCTGTTATCACTTCACTCTCACTATTTGAAATTGAAAGTGTTACTAGCGGGGAAGCCTAAAGAAAAGAACGGTGGAGTTGTTATAAGAGTTTGAGCGGCGCACTCTTCCGTCACGAGCGTCCAGCGTCATGATAACATGTGTAACCGGAAAGTTATACATCCTCTGAGCTCTCAAGTCGGACCACAGTGCAGCATCCTGATGTGAGAAATGGCACTGTCAGTGCGACAAAATCGTCCAGGTCTTACGGGTGAATTGTGAGAGCGAAAGGAGGGTCGTAACTAGACCTGGATGCGGGGGACGGTTGTACTGATACCGCCACTTATGCATCTCGATATTTTTCCGGCGGGAACTTTCCTGTCTTCTCTCCTTACCTTCCTTCCTCTCCCCCCCCCACGTCACCCTACCATCATTACCATATGTAATCATGGGGAGAAGTTTCCGAGATGTCTCCGAAATTGACGCATTTTGGATACATTGGGTAAAGTCATGCGCCCAACACGATGGCCACGCGGACTCTGGTCGACTGTGCTCTTCCAGGGCTAAGCTTGGGGAAGGAACAGACCACTTGTACACACAGTTTCGTTGTGTACTCAACACATATACATCATCGCCACAGCACGTCCTACGTGGCGGATTCCCAGAGGGGGTTGTATTCGGCCGCTGAAGAGAGAGTATTTGATCTGGTGAAATTATTTCGATAGTCAGTTTTCCCTGTTTTACGAGAGCTATCCACTTTATAAGGAGGACCCCAGCGGGAAAGAGAGGAGTCGTAATCGCCCAGAGAAATTGCTGCGTTTTCGGCTGTGAATTTCCGCGGTTTTTCCAGTTTCTTTAGTGCTATATACCTTTCCCCCCACTCGCGGCGAAGTTTTCGTTCGTAGAGGGATAGTGAGGAGGTCACATTCTCCGAAAATTTCCCCCAGCAGGAGGGCGCGCCCTGATCACCGCTGTGCCACGCGGATTTTATCAGCTTTAGAAATTTGCCTTCACTTTCCTCCATCCTCCAAATCGTAACATGTTAAAACCTTCACTGAACTGATTTATCGATAGATATGGTTGTATACGTTATCATGCTTCGGTACAATTTCTATCTCCTTTATTTATCTGTTTGAAGTGAACGACGTAACAATTTCCTTGTAAAGTAATTCCTTCCAGTAGCAATGGCGATGCATTGGGAGACCTCTATCGTTTTCAACAAAATAACGATTCAGCGGTTGCAAGCAACTGTAAGCAAAACTGATACTGGCTATGAACCCGAATGTGAAATTCAATAGAACTGACATACTACATTGGAAGCAAGTTCTGTGCCAAATTTTATCCCCTGCTTCCACGTATTTCACATCAATGCCATCCAGGCATCCTGAACCACAAAATTCCATTCCATGTAAACGCAGTTATTCTGCGAACTACTTGTATAAAGTCTTTATTCTGTGAACTACTTGTATAAAGTGTATCTCCGCTACTGATTTCCAAAATAATTAGTAACACATAGTTCTGTGGGCATGGTGAAGGGAAGGCACAAGCGCTTCCTAATGCACTTGGTTGAAGCTGCTTGAAGGGCTAACAGGTCCAGTCCAAAAAAATTTCGCTAAATCATAGTTTCACGCCTA
>MU933130.1:0-10344 GCA_036418165.1 Cooperia oncophora
TTAAAGGAGTGCGTGTTAAAAATGCTCAATTTCGTGGGCCCGACACTTCTTAAAACCAGTAAAAAGAGAATCTTTAGGAAAATCAACCTACTGCCTCATAGAGCTGAAAATTCTCTCATGTTATAAACGTGATGTTAGTGTGATATAATTAGTTTATATTTGTTCTAATGATTACAACATTATTGTATGAAACTGTGATATAATTTTCAAATATTGATTTTTTTATTCACTTATTTATCTAACTATCTATTCATTTATTTATTTAGTTTTTCTTTTCAGATCGAATTTTTGTTTTTATTGATTTCAAGGAAGTAGTCTAGTTTCCGTTTCGCACGTGCCCTTAGACGGAAACTAGACAACCATGGTATCCTCCCTCCGTGCTCATCAGTAAGGAAGGGTACCTTTTTTGCCCTACAGTTGGATAAATCCCATAAATGAATTTTTTCCAACTTCAGGAATTTCGAGAAAAGAAACGCCATCACTAATGAGCCAACCCAATGCGTGTCAGCGGTTTTATCCTGCTAGTTAAAAATGGCACGATTTCGTCGTCTCCAGGGAGTAGAAGACGAGATTCCTGGCACTGGCGAGAGTCGACCCCGGAGCGTGGTTGGGGTAAGCGGGCCCTTGCCACCACACCACCACCGCTTCAAATGCTATTAGGTTGGAAGGAAGGTCCTGCGACACTTTGACCAAAATCTTCTTCTCTAAAAGACATCTCCAACTAACGGTAATCACATTAATGACGAGGGCTAGTGTCCACCTTTTGCACAGCTTTTCATTTCCACTCTTATAGAACTACGGCAACTACGATAAAAAGAAGAGGTGCACCTCATTTCCGAGTAGACGTCAATTTTCGGAATTTTTGCTCTTTAAAGGATGCGGTAGTGATCAAACGAGGTGGTAGTTAGATGCTGCTAGTTGTGATCCCTGAAGTGACTCAGTTCCTAAATATAAATTTCGTAGCAAGCACCGCCCATTTCGAGTACGGGTACGTCCCGCCCATTTTAAGGATGTCTGCCCCATTTTATCCACTAACCCCTTGTGACCTTCAGTCCACATGTCCCCGGTGCATATGCTGCTCTGCAAGCAACTCGTGAATTTTTGACTTTTGCCCCTCCCACCTCGACACCTGCTTCGCCCAGGCGTGTCTATCTCACTTCAATGGCCGAGGACTTGCACACCTCTGCTCACCTTTTGCCGGTGTCTGGACTGCTCTGGGAACGTTTCAAAGTCTTTTTCGTTTGTCTTCCGCCCAGCTCTCCTCAACGGGTGTGCCTCGTACTTCTCAACAGGTGACCCACCGCTGACATTAATCCACTTTTTCCAATTGGAGTGCTCTGGAAGCGTTTTACGAGTTTTCAAATTTGCTCCACCCACCTCGATGCAAGCTCCGCACACAACGGATGTGCCTCGCAATTTTCAACCGGTGCCCCATTACTGACATTAATCCACATTTTCCGGTGTTTGGAGTGCTCTGAAAGCGTTTCAAAGTCTTTTTGGCCCCGCCTAGCTCTCCTCAAGCTCCACCCACAACGGTGTATGTACTACTCAACGGCTACCTTTTTGGGACCATAATCCAGTTTTTCACGTCGCCTGTAGTGCTCTAGGACCACTACAGGCGACGTGGAAACGATTTTAAGATTTTGATTCTACGATTTTTTTAATGAATACCTAACGTTTGAGGTCACGCCACCTCCCACTGTGGCGGGTCACAGCACACCGCAGATATGACGGACTCTCCCAGATGTTTGTCTTCGCCATGGACTTTTTGCAATCTCTAAACTCTCTCGGGGACCGAGTTACCGACAACTGGGAAGCACCGCCCACCGCGAGTACGCCCCTCCCATTTTGGGTGTGTCTCCTCCATTTGACGGGTAAACCCTTTGCTAACCTTAATCCACTTTTCCCCCATCTCGGAACTGCCCTAGAGCCGAACTATGAGTTTTTTCAGTGAGACCGCAATTTTCCGACGCATGCCCCGCCCACTGTGGGCGGGGCTTACCATGGGTTACGGTTGCTCTTTACATCTTGTCACATGCCCTACCCATCCCGACCTTGACCCCACCTCTCCAAGTTGTTCTTCTGGTAGAAACGAATTTCCGGACAAACAAACAAAGGAACAAAGGATTGTATAGTGGGTGATGACAATATTAGGTCGTGGCAAAAATAATGACCCTTATCGCACCTGCTATTTTCCACTGATCGTAATTCATTGAAAACTTGGGCAAGTATAGTAGTTCAATATATCGTTCGGAAGCACATTTTCCAAGCTATCGTACAAATTTTTTCCCGTTTCCCTGCCACCATTTCTTGTACGATTTTGGGTCACCCGCGAAGATGCTATCAAGGCGCGAAAACCGACTCATCATGCTTCACGAGTACAAACTCGGCCGTAATGCTGCGGAAGCAGCTAGGAATATCACCAACGCATGGGGCGAAGGTACTACAAATGAGCGCACCACGCGTAGGTGGTTCGACAAATTCCGAAATGGAGACTTCAACCTGGAAGATCAGGAGGGACGCGGTCGGCCATCGGAAGTTAAAGACGACGAATTGAAGGCACAGATAGAAGCCAACCCAAGAGCATCCACAAGGGAAATTGCTGAAGAGCTGGGAGTTGACTTCGGAACTGTAGCACGTCATTTGAAGAAAACTGGGAAGGTAAAAGATCTCGAAGTCTGTTCGTCTCATCTTTTGCGGAACAAAAACGATCCTTTTCTGCAACGCATTGTGACGTGTGACGAAAAATGGATTCAATACGACAATAGACGACGGTCAGGACAGTGGTTGGATCACGACGAAGCTCCTAAACATTTTCCAAAGCCGGAGTTGCACCAAAAAAGGTCATGGTGACTGTTTGGTGGTCTACAGCCGGTTTGATCCACCACAGCTTCCTGGCTCCAGGAGAAACCATCACAGCGGAGAAGTACTGTGAGGAAATCGAAAAAATGCACCAAAAATTGCATCGGATTCAGCCGGCATTAATCAACAGAAAGGGCGCGATCCTACTCCATGACAACGCCCGACCGCATGTTTCATTGATGACAACAAAAAAACTGATGGAGTTGGGATATGAAACTCTCGACCATCCTCCATACTCATCAGACCTTTCCCCTACGGATTATCACTTTTTCAAGCATCTCGAAATTTTCTTACGCGAGAAATGCTTCCGAAACCAAACGACGTAGAAAAGGCATTCAACGATTTCGTCGATTCCAGAACTCCAGAATTTTATGCTGCCGGAATATCTAAACTGCCTTCTCGTTGGCAGAAATGTGTTGATTCTTTTGGTCGTTATTTCGATTGAAAAGCAACACTTTGAAGCGAGTTATGATATTTTAAAATATTTGCTTCAAAACGGTCATTATTTTTGCCACGATTTAATACCAACCAACGCCGCACTCGATCTACGAACATTTCGCTTTCTCATAACATTTAATAATGCCTTTGTCCTGAGGAATCTGCTCGCTACATTTCTTCAGAGTGGAAGAGTGGATTTCCAACAGCCATAATAAACCTTGCTTCTTCCATTTATCTCAACTCTCTTAAAGCTTTCCGGACACCCTAATACAAGTTAGATATAACCAAAGGTAAAGCAATGTGATGACGAAGCATTTATCAGTTAATCGTTCCTCACTAACTCGTAGCTACAGTTATTATTTAGTTTTCGCACTACCACTTGAATGCCTCCCTTATTCTAGCTACACAGATATGAGTGCCAGAGAATGTTTGGTGGTGAGCAGTCTAATGAGTACACCCTTGAGATACCGAGATACCGAAGAATAAATAAAACCTTTCCGAAATTTGGACAAAAATGAAGGAGTAATGACCACTTTTTTCAGAAAGCCCGTTTCATCGAATGGGAGCGTAACGACCAAGTAATGCGCTCAATCCAGGTTAAAGTCCTTTTAACTACACGTATAATCAATAGTTTTCCTTTCCCGTTCACGAAAAAAAAACCGTGTTCATAATAGTTGGTACAGATTCGTCTGTACTGGTTTTATTATGACATTGCGCTTCGATGATGTCGCAGTTCGCGTTCCATGAGTTATACAAGAATGCTAGGTCGTGTGAGCAAGTCATGAGTTTCAGGTGGAACTCATCTGCTCTCACGCTTTGCGGGCAGGAAAGCTGAGGAAGGCCGCTTTTCGAGCCGTATTCAGCCCTCACCTCGGCTTGAAAACATTGGGATTGCTGAGTTCATTGTCGTCTGAGGTCGAGACTCTCTGTACCATCGTGTATTTCTGTGATGTATCGGATATTTCAAAGCGCTTGGCACAAGTGGTGTTGAAGAGCTGTGACAGCATTCGACGACACCATAGCCCTTAAACCAATGATGGCGACGACAACCGCCCGTTCCTCAGCAAGCGCACCCGTTGTCCGGCCTATTAGATCTATTAGACCTCTATGAATCTCAATATCTGCCTCTGCCGAGATATTGAGATTCATTAGAGGTCTAATAGATCGCTCATATAAAAGTGATACTAAAGAACTGACAAACAGTTGATAGAGGTAACGTTCAGCCCGCCACTCTGTGAGAAAACAGGGTCTGAGCACAGTCATTCGGGTGATGGAGCAGAGCAGAAGTGTCCGTGTCTAGAGACTCTCACCAGTGAGAATCGGGGTAATTACATGCCTCCCCCTGAATGGATGTATAATGATCGGTCAGCAAAGTATCGTTCTGAGTAAATAACGAAAAGAAAGCGCAAAAAAATTATTTAAATAAGCCCAAAGTCCACGACTGCTGTCCTCCAGGATGGGGGTGCAAATATCCTCAGTGGCCATGAATCGCGCTGAGGAAAGGTTTCTATGAAAGGTCGTTTCTCTTGAAATTGGGCAAATTTGACGAAAAGCGGTACGGTGCCGATGCACGATTAAATCGCAATTAGCTACGCGACTGAACACACTGCATAACGTTAAGTAAAGAATTTCGGGGCTTCAACTTGCTGCTTCATTGTTACTATCAGGGGACGGAGGATCTTCAGGGTCGAGCTAATTTTCCTCAGTTCCAAGCTTGTCTCTGACAAGAAAGCGTAACTATATAGTAACCCGTAGGTACCATAGACGTGCAGGCGCTGTTGATAGGCTTCATCGTTTGTGGGATTATTCTGTCTGATTTTTTCTGATTCTGTAATATTGTTGCAGATCCTTGGAGTGAAACGGATTCATTCAGGACAAATATCCTCTAGTGAAAGACACCAAGATTATGCTTGGCGTAGTGTGGCCTGACGAGCATGTGGCATTTCCGGACTTTCTTGACCCGACCAATGCCACACAAAAGTGGTGGATTCGGGAAATTGTGAGCTTCCACAAAAAGGTGATGTGCTTTTCATAAGTTCGAGTTGACCACAGAGGACGGAACAATTACCAAGAAAAATAATCCCATACATTCTTTGTTTTACGATGTACGTAAACATTACGAGCAGTTGTGAAGAAACTGACTCGGAAATGTCTGAAACCAGTCGGCGCCCTCGTTGCGCTCATCTTCTCAGGATCACAAGTCATCGCGTCTGTTCCACTTGAAATTTTATGCTAATAGTTGAATGTTTCGCTAATGTGTTTTGTATGCTCTGATAGCAAATTTCGTGCTCTATAACACTGCAATGGAAATCTGTTTTCCATAGCTGTTTACTTTCTGTTAATTTCAGGTTATTAATACGGAATGTCAGGTCGATGAAATCAGCATTCCCGACTTCTTCTCCCTACCGCTTTCCACGGAAGCTTCAAAGCCCCTGGAGCAGCTCAATAGATTCGCCATGGTTTGAGTAAAGCACTTGAGTAACAGATTAATATTAGGACGGCTCACAATTGATTTTGAGAAAAGCAAAACCGACAACGCTGACCTTGCAGACATCCGGTCGACCCATACCTCACGATTTTTTTTGTTTTCCTGATTAAATTTCATACACAGTATTTACAACACTATAAAAAATATAGATGTTTACAATAAACTAGTCAATAATATATTCTCCATTGTTTCTTACAACCTCCTCCCACCGATCAGCCAGCTCAGTCAGTCACCGAGAAGGCATTGAAAAGCTGGCTGATCGGTGGGAGGAGGTTGTAAGAAACAATGGAGAATATATTATTGACTAGTTTATTGTAAACATCTATATTTTTTATAGTGTTGTAAATACTGTGTTGAACAAACCAAAAATCGTGAGGTATGGGTCGACCGGATGTCTGCAAGGTCAGCGTTGTCAGTTTCTTTTCTTAAAATCAACTGTGAGCCGTCCTAATATCAGTATGTAAGTCAATGTTTGACTCAAACCATGTCGAACCTATTGAATTGCTACAGGGGCTTTGAAGGTTCCGTGGAAAGCGGTAGGGAGAAGAAGCTGGGAATGCTGGTTTTCATCGACCTGACATTCCGTATTAATCACCTGAAATTAACAGAAAGTAAACAGCAATGGAAAACAGATTTCCAAATTGTTATAGAGCACGAAATTTGCTATCACAGCGTGCAAAGCACATTAGCGAAACATTCAAGTATTACCATAAAATTTCAAGAGGAACAGATGCGATGACTTGTGATCAGGGCACATCATTGGTTGGGGATTTTTGTGAAGCCATGTACGACGCCCCGCCACCACTTTTTTGGGGGGTTCGGTACGACCTCCCCCCCCTATACCCAAACATATAAGTTGTTCTTCTCGCCTCTCCTTACTCGCCCGCTCTGCCCGAGGAGGAAACTTCAGGTAAGTTATGTATATTGAACCGCGAAATGGAAAGTAACAATCCTGAATGAGGCCCCCCTCGCTTTTTGCATTTCTATCCTAATTCAGAAAAGAGAATAGAAAAGAAAGGCCATTAGGTTTCACCCACCTTCCCTCGAGTCAAAACAAATCTGGTACCTAAATCAATTGCAATTAAAAGGAAAAAAAAAACAGGAATAGCACCATTCCTCCTCTGAGAGCACTCTGGCGGTCCAAAAGAAGAAGATTGCTGGGCGCTCTCTGACGTGTATTCGAGTAAACTAGAAGAAGATAATATTTCGATATTCGAATAAACCGAGAAGAAGATAAATACGAAAGAGTAAATACGAACGAGAGCAAACCAGCCGCAATCAGCTGATTAAAGGCCGAGGTACCGGGGAAAGGGATTCTGGGCAGGACACATGTGAACGCTGAGTTTACAGCAAAAGTGGGTGTCTTTGAAGGGACAATAACTTCCTGAAGAAGTAGACATCAACCTTTCACAAATTTGGAACGTGTTTCGATTGTGTTGAGATTTTTCTCTCTAAAAACGTCTTGAAACTGTTGTCTGAGTTCTCGGTGATTCATGAGATTCTGCGATGGGGATGTTCTTGCGGGAAACTCTCCAGCATGCGCGAGAAAACCGTTTTCCTGCCGTACGGTTTTCAATGACGAGCGTGTTCGACTAGTAGCCTGAAGTAACATGTAGAAGTATCCTGTAAGTAGGAGGCAGGAGCAGGATGTGTGGTTTGTTTGAAGGCCCAATCATGTAACTTTTGGGTAGCGGGATGGCCGCGCGGAAGTGATGGGATGGTGATTGTTTGAGGGTATGTCTTGTCCCGATGCGCCAATGTGGTTCTATAGGATTCAGTGGAGGTTCCTGGCGAGCCTCTCCTACTATGTTTACAGTGTGTTCCCGATGGCGTTATGATGGAGCGTGTCGCCTGATTGACGCCGCCAGAATTCGCCCCACTTGGATTCCGATGAAGGAGACCAACTGCTGGAAAACGTCTGATACGAACGATATGGTAGTCCTGTCGTTTGTCGAAAAAAAACAGGTTGGCTCAGCGCCAAGCGCGATCGCGGACACGCCCCATCATCCGCAGCGAACCAGAGTATGAGTTGTACTGTTTAGTCACTTACGAGATGATGTCGACTTTTTATATTTCCAGTTATTTCAAATTAGTTCGATGAATGAAAGTTTTGTACTATTTTTTTACATATCCGAGTAGTACTACGAAAGCTAAAGCTTCGCTGGTAGAAGTATCAGAACACTGAAGCCGTGCTGGCTTACCCGCACTCATTATTACGTACACCCCCCCTCCCTGGCGGGGCCAATATACGGTATGAATGAATAGCCCCCCCACGTTGGGGATTTCGACCAATCACCGGATTTTGTCCGCTTGTGATCCTGCCCATGTATTGAGCGAGGTTTAAGGTTTGCAAACATTCAAATTTTTTGATTAGCTTCCAAAAGGTCCTAGAGGATTCCCTCGCTGGGAGTTCTAGCTCAGCCTATTGCAAATGTATGGAGCAGCTTAAGCGATTTTAGCACTTTGAATAGACGTAGATAGAGGCAGCTGTCGAAGGCACTAATTTTCGCCGACTCAACTTTTGACTTCAACGACTAAAAAATTTACAAAAATCATTTCTCCACTCAAGCTATTTTTCGTTAGTCCTTAAGAGGAGAAGGATCTTCTCCTATCAGATGATGTCGAACCTGCTCGCAAAGCTTTTCACCTTTTGAACAAAAATTCCAATTAAAAAACGCACTTACTTATGGGCCAACCCAATAGCATGTCCGCTCTGAACCGAATACACCATGTCGGCTATATCAACACCATTACCCTCTATGAAGTGGTAGTACGGGGCGTTGATCAAGTGCGTAGATGAGAGAAAAGCCGGGTATTAGTTGAGTTTTGAAAATACTGGAAGAAGGTATGGCGGCAAGGCATGTCCGTCAGCGAAGTCGGTCGTATAAGAAGCGTACGTTGGAGGCCGACACTTGTCAACGTACTGGACCACTGATTAAGAGTATGGGTCTATGCACAAAAAAAATAAGAATCAAGTGCTTGAGGGCACGCTTAGCTCTCGAAAGGATTTTTCTTCTCCAGTTTTTTCCCGATCTCCAAACTCTGAAATGAAATTTTGCAGCAAGTTCACCATCTTGAGTTCGGCCCGTCCATTTCGAGAAACTTTCCCCCATTTCACCGTCTCACTCCCTGTGACCTCATTCCTTTTTCCGGGCCTATTATGCACAACGATCCACAGATTTCTGACTTTAGCTCCAGCTCCATTCTACACTTCAGTCAGCAGAGAGGATGGCTTATACACTTAGTTTTTTGTGTCTTCAGATTAGTGTATGGTCACTGTATTATTTTCCACTTGAAGGTGCCACACGATGGCATTTGGATTGACATGAATGAGCCAGCTGTTTTTGGTACTAATGAGAAAAAGCCATGGTATTTCGACGCAGACCATGCCAATACAGCGCCACTCATGTGTCCAAGAACCTCTGTCGATGCGGAATGGGAAACGCCGCCTTACGAAACACGTTCAGTCTATGGCTACGATGCCTACGACAAACCTGTAAGTTTTGACACAAGTTTCACAAATCAAAAGAGCCAGAGCTCCTGTTGACACTTTGCCGACATTTCTTCGCGCAATATTCAAATCCAGTTTCTTCTTGTTCCGAATCGAGCTTTCGTCAAAAAGGGGTGGTATGCACAAAAGCGTGACAAAAGCTCCAGGCAGAAATTAAAGGAGGTACAGGCCAAACAGGGAAAGTCTAAAAAGATCATAGGTGACCATCGAGTTGACCAACATTGTATATTAGTACACTATGCGAACCACACGCGGAACACTTTCGTGATTACTCCACGGCTGAGACACATGAGTCCAACGAAAACTCAAAATGAGCACTTAAAGAGCTACGTATCGGTTTCTTGTAATTGGCAAGAAGTTTTTTTCTTGAGAGCTCCTGGAATATAAACTGGAAATCAGTACCGATATCCACCTAGAATAGCTTTGGGAGATGACAGCAGCGATGCGAAAAAGGTTACGGAACGAGTACAGTTTTCCTGAAAGTGTCTTGCCCTATGTTACACGAGCGAATATCCATCTTCCGTAGGAATTGAAATGAAATTCTATTTCACAGCCACCACGTCTCCATCAAACAATCATCTGCTCCGGTTTTTGGGGTGTCATCAGAAGGCAGAGATAAAAACTGAGCTTTGAAAAAAAAATCTCGTCAAACTCTCCGGTTGTCAGCTTCGTTCGTTTGGTGAGGAGCCATCCAGCTTTTGCCTAACAAATGGCCTCATACGATTTACCGTTAGGAGATAAAAACGTTTGAAAAAGTGCAGAAATGAGGACAACAATTATGGGGCCAACCATTAGGTTGTTGAGAAACTCTACTGGTTCGCGGCTGCGTGTTTTCGTCTTTTTTTTCAGCCACCAATAGATCGTGGGATAGGTAGCCTAACAGCTTACCGTTAGAGGAAAGACCGCATGCAAAAGCGTCCCACATATATGCTCCGACATGCTCTCTATTACCATAGCTGAGCGAATGGTGCCATATCAGACGAATATTCGAACAATATTCGAAAATAATCGAAGACGAATATTCGAACCATTATCCCTACCCTGC
>MU933132.1:0-11963 GCA_036418165.1 Cooperia oncophora
ACACAGAAATCCGTCTTTACGGTGCCAGAAAACGGAGCACAACATACCCTGTTTCAGCTAAGCCGATGACATCCCTTCCAGAGAGTGCGTGTGGAAGAGCCGCTATTTGAATTTTTGTCGGAGTTTTCCAATCCAGTCGTTCGCATGCCTCACAAAGTGACTCACAGACACCCTTAAAAAATTATATAGCCATGAAAAACTAGTTTGGTGAGGTTTACTTGAACAGTTTACAAAAGGAACCGATGAGATAATTTTGGGGAGTTGTCTATACAAAATCTAATATGTAGAAATCTACACAACATTGGTGCTGTAGCGGCAAGTATTCCGTTTACCACTCTTGCGGCATGAGGTCTAACCACGGCTTGGCTTCCGCCTAGGCCAAGCAAGCCTTCTATCCTCCGAGTGGCGACAGATTCGTCTAGGGGGAAAAGGAGGCTGACTTGCGCAATGGCTGACCCACGCAAGGCATTGTATAGGTGACATCATAATCAATAAGTCACTAAGATTTTGAATGGAAGCGGAGTGAGTGAGTGCGCATCCTGAAAAGGGATGGATTATCGGTGGACTTTATCCCTCTACCCTATGCTACTATCCCACAAAAGACGCGAGGCCGTTTCTGGTACGACACGCCTCTCTGTGCACAATGAAAAGCTCAATAAAAATAATAAGTCGCGCTAAACATTGAGAAGTACGCCATGGAAGACTGAAGTAAGGCAATATGGGATCTATTCACTGAAGGTAGAGCAAGAAAACCTCTGAAGGTGTAGGGGCGATTCGGCTGAAGTTCGATGTCGACATTTTCGTCTGTAACTCAGCCCCCCCCCCTGCTACGAAGTTTATGAACACCGTCTCAGGGCACTTGTCAACCTTGGAGCCTCTCTTCTCTTTCCTTTTTTCTTCCTCCTTCCTTCTTTTCCTTCCTTCCTTCTCTGTTCCCTCCTCCTTTACCTTCTCCCTTCAACTACTGGGCTAGTAGATGCCACGAAAGAGTACCCCTGGACCATCGCAGTGAGAGACATGGTTGACAAGTGCGAAAAAGGCATCTCCTCTCCTCCCTCAATAGCGCACAGGTTCCTTCTGCTCCAACAGCACAGTTTGAGGAAGTTAACGGGAATGAACCCACTACTCTACTTCTACTGAACCCATGAGTCATGATCGGCCCAAATTATGTGCTGTCCAATTACGCTTTCCCACTGCCACAGAATTTTGAAAGTAGTTTTCTTCTGAAAAATCACTGTCAACAGATCGCGTTCGAACTTGTAATCCAATTTTGGTAGCAGGATCGATATAACAATGATGCTGATAGTGAAGTAGTGATACGATCCAAAATTCCAATAAACGGCACAAACCAATTCTTTGAACGTCTTTGGTTCCTGCTCATTGCGTTGGTCATCCTCGTTTGCGTCAGAAGAACCACCTTAATTATCAGTGAATCGACGATATGTTATCACAAAGCAAGAAGACGTACCATCATGGTGCTCTTCAGTCTTTGAATGCTTGACAGATCTTTGTAGCGCCTCCTCAACCTCTTCACCTTCCGAACTAGATGAGTCTGACATCTGAATCACACTGAAAACGTGGTCTGTCCTCCATCAACATGTGATGAAAAGCAAGAAACAAACGAATTCACGAACATAATTGAAGATGTTCACAGGGCGACTCTGGTCGTCAACAATCTCCTGCCTCAGCCTGGGGAAAGGGCGGGTTCACCTCGGCGAGAGCAACAAAGTAGACGACCAAAACGGCCGTGTCCTATCCTCATAGTAGTTTCTATCGCTAGCCCAGGATAGGTCCACAGTTCAATACATAGCGCTAATATTCGCCCATAGCACTGGGCGGTGAAAAGGAGCTGTGGCCTGGGTGACTATTCTTGAAGATATTATGTATGGCGTGATTTCCTCGAGACTGACGTTTCTTGAGGTGTCATGCGACGTCGTGACATGTACTGACATCTAGCGTATCGCACTGCGGACCTATGGTCTGGTTCGCTGTGGATGATGGGGCGTCTGCGTTTGGCACGTCGCCAAATTCATCCTCTATCAGTTCGTTAAGCGGGTAAATGACAACAAATAGTGAAAAACGACAGACATGAACGACACGATGCAATGCTGTCGTTTGCCGAAAGAAAAAAACGGGTTGGCGCCTCGCCAGACGCGGAACCCCCATCGTGCGCACTGAGCCAGGCTATATATAGGGCCAGCATTTTCCTCTCCGTAAAATTGTTGTGAATTATATGGAAGTCAATTCAACAGTGCTCAAAAAATTTTCTGTTCAAAAACATGCATCAAGGAGGTGAAGAACACAGGAAGCAATTCAGCAGGATAAATGCTGAACACGGTGTATCCCTTTTACGGAAATTTAGGTAAGCACGTCTCAAACGAATAACAACAGAAAGAACAAACAAGAGAAATAGTAAAGAAAGGGGAAGGAAGTATACGTCACATAAAGCAGCGTGTGAGGCAAAGAAAAATAGGAAGAAAACTAGGTAAACAAAAACTGGTTATGCCATACTTGAATTGTTTCATTGGCCTTGTACATAGCTACCAATCTCTTCTGCACTACTAAAAACATAAAAGGAAACTGCACAACATCCACTCACGTCAGGACGTTATGTATAAAAAACCGATGTTAATAAAGAGACACGAAGGGCGCCGTGTAATCGCACACAACTGGTGATTACCGTAGTCCCACGCCTGTTTTTATTCGCCATAGCGCAGAACTTGGAAGCGCAAAACTGAGGTACTCTCATGTTAACCGGTCATCGCGGTCAAGAAATCATTTCATACTTCTTCTGCTTGTACTACTGTCGGCACGGCTTTCCACATCACTTATCGTGGAACCCGCAAAGTTTTTTCTGTTCTCAATAGCTACGCATTAATCAAAGGCATATGTTTTTGCAGGTTTCTCGGCCAAGGTGTTTAACTGACACCGTGGGGCATCCTAATTGTTTCTATGGTATATAAAGTTGAAGGCAACGGATGAAGTGTATGTGTCCTCGTGGACCACTTGTTTTTAGGTCTTGGGCATCTGTACGTATCTTTACGCTGTGTGCTTGGTTTGAAAAGCTTCACACGAATAAATTAAAGAAGTCAATCGATTTTCAAAGCACTATCTATATATTGTATCAGCGGCGTCATGGGAACAGGCTCGCGGCGGCATCTTCAAATGCAGGTCTCGATGTCTTCCACGGTCTTCAGTTTGAATGTTGTTGTTCCTAAAGGCAACGAAGCGGGCTCTAAGTCATGTCAAAGCGTCCTTTTCACATAGTGATCCCTTTCCTTAGTAAAAAAGGATCACTAACACAGCACCCATAAAGGATCCTGCTTTTTCTTGTCATTGTATCCCTAACTGCCCGAGCACACCGCTCAGCCCAAAAGCGACTGGAGTTCACCATATGCGCTGGAGTCGAAAGAGCATGTGGAACCGTCGCTGGTGGCGCATGCGTCACCTGCGTTCATACTTTGCGACAGCGTCCACCAGCGTTTCGAGCGAGCGCCAGCGGCTAGCGGCTAGGCGAAGTATATACAGGGGGGGGGGAGGCAAAAAAAGTCACTTCGACCGAGTCACATATCAGCAAAGTTTTTGCAGCCCAGAGAGAAGATGTGGATACGAGTACCAGGGCGGAAGATACCCAAGATGTTCCTCGATAAGCAGGAGCTGGCCCTCGCCCATCACCTTCATGTACACCAAAATATGAAGTCATCTCCAGTCGCAGCCTGACTGGAGAAGACCTTTGGAATTCATGTCACCTCCAAACAGCTGCGAAAACCTTCACCGCAGTCGCAAGGGCGTAGGCGCGGGTTGATGGTATGGACCGGACGTACCTGGAATGGAAAGACCAATATTTTCTTCGTGGACCCCGGACTGAAGGTGAGCGCTGGCGGTTACATCGAGCAACACATGTCGCCGCCACCCTTCTTGGAAACTTTGTACTGCTACAGCATTGGGTGCCACCACGTGGAATCGAAGGGCGTTGGAGAAACTCTCGCCTACTTGGAATGGAAGGGGGCTGAGTACCTAAAGAAGATGGAATATCCAAGTAGGTCACCTGACCTGAATCCCCTCAATTACCCGGTTCGGAGTTCAATAGGGTGGTCTACGGTGGCGGAGAAATCGACTATCTCGCTGATCTCAGGCACCACATCGCGGTCGCGTGCCAGAATCTCTCGATGGCGCTCGTCCAGAAGGCTGTGGCGGAGTTTTATAATAGTATTTAATATGCTCTTTAATATGGTGGTAGAAATGTCCGATTAGAATTTATAAAATTAGAAAAAAATTAGAATTTATAAAGTGTAGTTTATAGCGCCACGAAAAAGTCAATGAAGAAAAGTGACTTTTTGGCTCCCTCCCCCTGTAGATGTCGATCTAGCGAACGCTCGCTTCTACCATCGTCCACCACCGTCCAGGAGTCAAGAGTATGGGGAGGTAGGAAGGTAGTAGACAGCTGGATTAGACGTCGTGAAATTGCGGCGTGTGCAGACGCACCGTACAAGTGCTAAGGCATACAATTATGCAATCTTTATGTACGGGGTAGTGGTATTGTACGGTACCTCTCACCACATCTCACGACGCCGAATCCAGCTGTTTGCTACTCTCCTACTTCTCCATACTCTCCACTCCTGGACGCTGGTGGGCGCTGCAGTTCGCTCGAAACGGTGGATGCTAGAGATTGCTGGTGGACGCTCATAAAGTATGAACGCAGCCTTAGATGGTTCTGAACTTAACGGATGTGATGTTCGTATTCAGGGAGTCAAATTGTCCCTGAGTTCTCGAGGTATTCTGCCACCGGCGCCTGTGGCGCAGGCGCCAAGCACTTCGGGCTAAACGGATGTGACTGTCGTGTTCAAGTGGTCAAAATACCCCTGTAGACCAATTTTCGGACGAATCGAAGATGTGACCTTAACTCCGAAAACTGGGCAGTAAAGGGCAAATAGTGCCAAGAACTGCACAGTGATAAGGGTTGAATACGCAACTATCTCCTCTACTCTGCAAATCTGCAGACTACATATTCAATCGTTTTCGTTAACTCTGCAATTCCTCATTTCTTCATTTCGTAATTCTTCAGTGATAAGTGACGTGTCCTGATCCTGAAGTCCTGATCAAAGCGTGGCTTAAGAGGCGGGAGAGGGGAAGCCAGAGCCAGTGCTTCGAATCGCGACGAAGGCTGCACGCAAGTAGAGGGGATGGGTAAGTGCAGGTGAGCAAGTACTACTGAGCAAAGCTGTGGCAAAACTAGTGCGTAAAGCCGCTGTGTCTGGAAATTGATGTGGTAGAAATGAAACTACAACATAGCCAGAAACTGAAGTTTGTCTGAGTCTTCTTCTCCCTAGCGTTAGTCCCGCGCCGTCGCAGGGTCCGCTGTTCTTGTTAGACGTCGCCACTTGTTCCGATCCACTGCATCTTCTGCCGTGGCTTTCACTTCAGTGAGGTCCTTCTTGATGACGTCCCTCCATCTTTTCTTTGGGGCTCCTCGTGGTCGCTTGCCCTCTACTTCGAATTCCAATGCCTTCCTTATTGGGTGGTCTTCAGGCCTCCTCAGCACGTGCCCATACCATCGCAGTCGCTGCTCTCGTGCCTTCAGCTGGATCGGAGCCGTCTGTGTGACCGCCCTGACGTCCTCGTTTCTGACTCTGTCGAGTCGTGTCCAGCCGCAGGCCCATCTCAGCATCCTCATTTCAGCTGAGTGGAGCTTTCATGGTTCTTGCAGATGGGCCAGCACTCACTGCCGTAGAGCATTGTAGGCCTTACCACCGCCCGGTACACTTCCTTGAGCGTTCTCGAGCGCCGGTCGCACAGGATGCCAGTGGACTCCCTCCATTTCATCCAGGCTGCGTTGATTCGGGTCTTCACCGCCTGGTCCACGCTGCCATCAGCTGCTAGGTCGCTCCCCAGGTACTGGAAGCCCTCGACCCTTTCGATGCTCTCGCCATGGCAGTCTAAGATGGGTTCGGTACACTCTTTAGACAAGTCCTAGTCGCGCGCTTTTTGATAGTCTTACACATAATTTCTGAATTGCACATGAAAAATTTGCTTACACAAATCAAGAACGCCATGAAATGCTATCCCAAAATAAAGTTTGTTTGATTCGCTAGCGGGAGAGAATTTTGAAGATTATTGCGATGCGGCATGCCACTGCCGTTCTGATATTGGACCCGGTTTTCAAAGTTTTTAATGCTTTGCGGTCCATGGAAAGGAAGATCACGCCTGACTAATGTTCGCTCCCTCTTCCATTTCTTTTTTACAACTCTCGAGAAACCTATATTGTTCCCAAAGCATTAGAAACTTTGAAAACCGGGTCCAATATCAGAGTGGCAGCGGCATGCCGCATCGCAATAATCTTCAAAATTTTGTCCCGGTAACGAATTTAATCAACCAGCTTTATTTTTTAGAATAGCATTTGAAGTGTACTTGATTTGAGCAAAAAAAGATTTCGTGTGCAGTTTACAAATTGTATGTAAAACTAGCAAAAAGCGCGCGACTTGGGCTTGTTCCAAGTTTTTTTTTTCCGCGACTGTATGTAGATAGGAATGGTGGTCCGATCCTTTTGAACATCTGGACTGAGATATGGAATTAAGGGGTAGAGACTGTGTTCTATAGTCCGAAGGAAAGAATCGAACCAAGTGGTTTTGTAGCTGACATCCTATCCGTGGTCAGCTTGAACTGATGAGCGCCTAATCTTGGTTTAGGAACCAGTGAGTTCAATTTCAATTTGGGAATCAAAGTGGTAGCGCTCGCCTATTCGGCTCCTTCCTATGACTGTGTGCTCTCAACCTTTGTTTACTTCGATGCGAGACTTCATAATTATTTGCTAAAAGCCCTCTATTGTCATGAATTGCTTTCCAAAATGGCATTGTTGTCATTTTTGTGCGAAAGCTTCTGACCAAGTCCCATTACTGCTTTTTCATAAGTCGCCGTCGCTTACGTGCGGTATTCCGCCCCAACATATTAAGAATTGCGTATATGTACAGGGGGGGCCAAAAAATCTACCAATGGTTGACGAATTGACGATGCTTCTGCGGTCTTGTTAACCATCCGCTATCATGTACCTCACATGCGATATATGTACATGCAGCACCTGCGTATATGTACAGGGGGGGGGGCAAAAAAGTCACTTTCTTCCTTGACTTTCGAGGCGCTATAAGTTACACTTTATTAAATTCTGATCGGACATTTCTACCACCATATTGAAGAGCATATTAAATACTATCATGATACTCCGCCACAGCCTTCTGGAGGAGCGCCGTCGAGAGATTCTGCCACGCAACCGTGAGTGAGGTACTGGCTTTAGCGAGATAGTTGATTTCTCGGCCACTGTAGACCCCCTTGTTGAGCTCCGCCCGAACCCGGTAATTGAGAGGGTTTAGGTCAGGGACATACTTGAATATTTCATCTTCTTCAGGTACTAAACGCCCTTCCATTCTAAGTAGGCGAGAGTTTTCCAACGCCCTTCGATTCCATGTGGTGGCACCCAAACCTGTAGCAGTACAAAGTTTCCAAGAAGGTACGGGCGACGACATGTGGGAGGATATTCTTCTCGAGTTGCTCGATGTAACCGCCAGCGCTCACCTTCAGTCCGGGTCTACAAAGAAAATATCGGTCTTCCCATTCCAGGTACTCCGGTCCATACCATCAACTCGCGCCTCGGCGACTACGGTGAAGATGATGTCCTAGACCGTAGCGACTGCTCGATGTTGGAGGTCTTCCAGATCGAGAGTACTGGTCTCCAGGTAGCTATCCATGGGTGACTCCATAGAAGTTTCGCAGCTGTTTGGAGGTGACATGAAAAAGGTCTTCTCCAGTCAGGCTGCGACTGGAGATGACTTCATATTTTGGTGTACATGAAGGTGATGGGCGAGAGCCAGCTCCTGCTTATCGAGGAACATCTTGGGTATCTTCCGCCCTGGTACTCGTATCCACGTCCTCTGTCTGGGCTGCGAAAACTTTGCTGATATGTGACTTGGTCAAAGTGACTTTTTTTGCCCCCCCCTGTATGTAATATATTGTGATATGTATATTCATGTAATATATTTAATGCACATTCTATGATTTGAGAAGGAGGTTGCTGTGCTGTGGTAGCCGAACGGCACGCTCACCAGGCGCAGTTCGGGGGTCAAGACGCTGTCCAGGTGTCGCGGTGCGTGGGGTTCCGGAAAGGCTCCCAGTCGAGCCCAGCAAGCATTTCTGAACCTTCCGGAGACGATTAGTTGGCACAACATCCTCCTGAAAGGATAAGAACGCTGACTTGTACATCGGCTGCCCCCCGCAATTCACGGTATAGGCCACATCGTATTGAGGCACTACGATTCTTAACGGAATTAGAATGCGTGATACTATAACAAAGAGCGTTATCAGCTGCGAATCCCGGTGATTATTGCATGGGCCAAGAAGCCACAGCACAGCAAAGGCGTAGAGAGCAATTACCCGACATCATGAAGCAAGGCTGGAGGGAAGTGATACCCTGGTGCCCTGTCTATCCTCCTCTCGCGCTATCCTAAAAGTGCAGCACCTGCGTCGGATACCAAGAACCACCAGCGGCACGCACTTGGAGCAAGAGAACCAGTCGGAGGTGTAATGGCGCAGCAAGTAGCGCGTTCGTTTATGGTCAGGGGCGCCAGCCGAGCGCAGGTGCAAATCTGAGAATTAGCACACTGGTAATCCCACACTCGAGCGTCGTGCCACGTTTGAGCCGAAATAATTCGGCCACCTACGGCAGTTATGGGTAGACCCATTCACTACATGCCAAGCGCCGACCAAGATCCACGGGAGCTTGTAACTGTCTTGCCTCCAAATTCATCACAGGGCCTGGATAGGGCCAACAGGAGAGAGAGAGAGAGAGGAGAGAGAAGAAGAATAAAAAGAAGAGAAAAGAGAAAAGAAAGAAAGAACAGAACGGAAAAGACGAAGATAAGAGAAGACAAGATAGAAAATGAAGAGACAGAAGAAAAGAAAGATCAAGAAAGAAAGAAAGAGAAGAGAGAGAGAGTTCACCCCAGACTTTCCACCAACTAGCATGCACATTTTATGAAGCTATGCTATAGCACGCCGCACTTCCCAACCAAGCCAGCCGCGTTGCCCGTCTGCACCTCTCTCGTTCGGTTGGAACAGATTGTACAATAAATTGCTTTTCATGTTTCATATTACTGGCAACGGAGCCCGGTATCGATACACATGGTGCATGTTGTGGACGTAGGTAGGAGACCCAAACGGCATTCTCCTCCCACGACTCTCCAACATCATTTACGCGCTCTTTTGAATGACGTAGACGGCATACTACAGCTGCGAACCCGCACGTTCCACATGGCACGAATCCATCTCGTAGCTAAGCGCCGTCCCTAGTTTCAAAAGTTCACAGCCTTCTGATGAAGTCGCAATGACGAAACCACTCCGTGGGTGGACATGACTCATGTCGGTTATAGAGAAATTTTAGAAAAAAGGATGGGTAAGGTGTTTTTGATTTTAGCTGAAGAACCACTCTCCCATTACAGGTAAGTCGAATGCATTGGAACTTGTCTAAGGAAAGAAGTCGAAGACCTGCATATGTTTCATGGGTATATAATTAGTGTGCAGGTGAAATATGGAGAGCGTTATCTAGTCTAGATTGAGTGCATGAGACTTCCCTTAAATTCCTTGAACCGACATCAAGCACTTTGCCTCTTATCCTATCGCTCCTTCATCTGAGCTTCAGGCTTATGCTTATATCTCCTTATCTGTCCTTATCCTTTGCGCCATAAGAACAGAAACCTCTTAAAACTATCACAGTTCATTATGCACACTACTCATCCCCCTATCGACTTTGGACATATCCCTATTTTGAATTATTCAGCGTTTTTGGCAGATCGCCACGCTGAAATATGAGACTTCCGTTGTGAATAGTGGGGATAGAAGAGCTTTTCAGGTTCTCACTGAGCTTTGGTCGATTTCTTATGCATAATTTACCTCGACCAAGGTCCGCGGACTAAATAATCGTGTCCTTCTGTTGCTCCTGCATTTTAATATTTTCTCTCCAGCTCTATTATCGCGGCTTTGTTGTGTATTTTTATCGGAGACAGCGCTAGCCAAGAAAGCACTTTTGTTCACTTCAAAGGCGGGTTTGGTTCACTGCTGACTAAAAATAGCGAGTTTGTACTTATTTTTCTTCACATAATCGGTACCTTTCACCCTTGTGAGTTTGGTAAAGTGATGCCGATTTCGCCATAGTTTGATTATGGAATCTCTCACGTTGCCGACCGTTCGGTTCCATCTTCCCACCACCCTCCCCTGAGGCTGACGGCTGCAAGCTAGTTCCCTGTGAGGCTGCTCTCCTTCACGGAGCCCGCTAGCAAGGGTAGAGCTCCTGTGCTCTGCAGTCAGACTTGAACCTCATGACTGAAACCTCTGAACTCTGAGCAATAGGATAAAGGAAACGTATACCTCGAGCAGGAACTCCCAGCCTCATAGGTGGAAGAGAGCCTTAGGCAGCGTTCAGACTCCGCGACGGCAACGCTTCGGTCGCGCGTTCGGCGCGATCGATGCGCATGCTTTCTATTGTATTGATCACGCCGAACGCGCGATCGAAGCGCTGGCCTCGCGAAGTTTGAACGCTGCCTTAAGGGAAGGCCGGAGGTTTATGTGACGTGCCCTCGCTTCAAGGCCAGTCCCCGCTCTCAACCAAGTCCTTGCTTGTTCAAGTAGCTTGATCCGCACTCTCTGAAACGGTCTCACTTTGGCGGCTTCACAGTGAGTAGCAAAGGCCTTGAGCTCTCATAGGTGGCAGTTCTGACGCCTCCCTAATTGTACCGCCCACCGAATTCCAGGGCTATTTTCTTTAATCAATTCAGTTTTTACAACGCTTTTTCGTTTTTATCCCTGCTAAGTGATTTCAGCATGGATCACGCGAAGAAACGGCTACTGAGCCAGAGGCGGCAGGATATCCCTTTGCCGGCATGAAACGAGCAGTTCTGGAAAACTAGCATCGTGAGACTGCAAAGGAGTCCTCAGGGTGTTCCATGATTTTTTGTTTTTTTTCTTTCATCTGAGTCACTTAACAACTGCAGGTTTATAATTAATCGGATCGCCCGCCTTCGGCGGGCGATCCTCCTTCCGCGTGTGAAGTGGGTCCCTGGCATTCCTACTGAGGCCCAGTCGGATCGCCCGCCTTCGGCGGGCGATCCTCCTTCCGCGTGTGAAGTGGGTCCCTGGCATTCCTATCAAATGAACGTGGACGCTGCCTTTATGCTGTAGTTCTTGAAAAACCAGCCATAGATGCGCCCTCTTACCCGTACTTATCTCTGATAGGTTGGGGAATACAACAGAGACACTCTTGCCTTCTTTATTACTATCGAAATCGATGTTGGAGGCGATTAGTCTCTGATAAATCACGTTTAGCCAGACAAGTCTGGTGTACTGTGCTCTTTATCAGCCAACTATTGGTCTCTAACCTCGATATCTCAGTGGGACTGGAAGCCGCCCCAATATTGCTGAAATCCAACATAGGTAACGATGAAGAGCTGCTAAGTCGTGCGCAAAAGACAGGCTTCAAGCTGGGCTCGAACACGCATCTTCGCTTACCGTGAGAGTGCGCTATCCATCACGCCGCCCGTGGAGAGTGTCTCGGCTGGCGAAAATCTAGCGCCTACTACGTGGCGTAGGGAGCAGGCCTTTCCTCCTCAAGCGAGAAAGATGCTTGTGTTTAGCAAAGCAAATGATCTCTTTAGGAGAAATATTTGGCAAATTCGCTGACTTGAGGGTTCCGGCACAGCGACTGTGGCCAGAGGTGAGGCGGTTTTCAGCAAAGCCGACGTGGTATCCGAATTCAGGAAATGAAACTATTCACGGGACAAACTTCTGCCGAACTTCTCGGGGGAAGTTTCGATCAAAGTCTAGCCTGAATTTCAAAGACTGCGCACTTGAAGTGAACAGTGCCAATGCACATTATGCGGCGTGTTCGCCTATTTCTTGGAACTGAACCTAACTATGTATGTAAT
>MU933137.1:0-16083 GCA_036418165.1 Cooperia oncophora
TACTCATCAACATGAGGAACCTTTACACTCGAAGAAAAAGAAGAAACATTTGGAGGAGGCAACAGCACCTGTTTCCAGTGATCATGCTGAAGGTATGAACGCTAAACCTTTGTTGACTAATTTTAGAATTGCAAGTCCGGCCCATGTTTTGGCCATTTTTTTGTGGCTATAGATTTGACCGAAACTTACTCTCGGGGATTTCTCACCGACTGGATGCGACTATTGCATCCGTTTTAATGAAGACACTCGGAGCCTGATTTACAGGCGTCAGCGACCCCAACCCGCGTCCCAGGCGTTTTACGCAGAAGCAATTTGCTCGTGTTCACCACACTTGGAGTTTTGAAATATCTGGCGCCTGTTTCTGTGGCGGAGTGCTCTGCGTTATGAGCCAACGGTAGCGATACTTGTGTTCAGCTGGTGAAAGTCGCCCAGAAGACAAAATTCAGGTACAATTCCTGTGGAAAACTTTCGATTGTAATCGATCCTGTTTTTTGAAGAGAGGAGCAGCACTGTGCAAAGGGTGCCAGCAGATCTTTGAGCGGGCCGATTTTGCATAATGGGCGTTAAGCCATCGTGAAAAGAACATACCTTTTCGTATTTCTTTGCCGGATGCGGATCTCGAGGAGCATGAACAAAAGCCTTGTGTTTCTCAAGCCCTTCTTTGCCCTCCGTTCGACGACGAGGACGTTTGTTTTTTTTTCAGAAGCAAGCCCTGTAACCAAAAAGAAGAAGTCCGTCGACGCTGCCGAGCCAGTGGTTGGCGACAGCCACTCAAGCGAAGAGGTTTCAGATCATTCGAAGAGAAGAAGAAGAAACATGCAGAGACGGCTATAGCACCTGCTTCTAGTGAGCAGTGTGAAGGTAAGGATACCTCTGCTACTTGCAGTTTCTATCGAAGTGCTTGATACTTGCGTCAGAGTATGTTCATATATTGCCTCCAGCGTTTCGAACGTACTGCAGGGTGTGAGCGTTTTGAACGATTAGCGAGGTATACAGGGGGGGGGGGCAAAAAAAGTCACGCGCTATAAGTTACACTTTATTAAATTCTGATCGGACATTTTTACCACCATATTAAAGAGCATATTAATACTTACCATCAGATTAAAGACAGCTCCCGCGATAAAAGTCTCATGGATAGCTGCTTTCCAATTATGAAACAGCAGCTGATAAGTAATCTCCCAAAGAAGAAAACAGGCAAGAAGCGTTCTCCAGAACAACATAAACAAATCGCTCCCTCACAGTCACACCTCCCTGCGGTCTCTGTGCAGCCCCTAGCTCACAAGTCTCTCTATCACATCTCGCAGTAGTTGATATCATCCAGTGCAAAAAAAGAATACAAAAAGAAAACAACAAAAACGCAGAGGAAAAACTCTGGGAAGGAAAAAGGAATTTTATCAACACGGTGTCTGAATTTGTGATTACGGTAGCGCACCTTTTGTGCGTCGTGGTTTTGCATCACGAAAATTGCGTCACTCGTGTTTTTACGCGTTTCACCTCGCGAAATGGGTTGAATTGAATGTATATACCTCCAATGAGTAAACTGTAATGAAGGAGAGCAGAATTATCCAGGGGCATTAGCAATGCCCGCCGCCCCAACTAAGAACAAGTGAGTGGCCTCCGTCGGAGGACATCTAGCAAGTAAAGGCGGTCCGACTGAGGAGGAGTTAGAACTAGCACTTTGAGCGGCTATAGCAGCCTCCACGCTCACAATAGAGTCGCGAAAGGTGAACAGTCTTCTAGCTTGGAGGCTAGACTACTTGCACAGCAAAGGCGACCACGAGCCACTTTGATCGCGGGGGCTGTCTTTAAAGAGCATATTAAATACTATCATGACACTCCGCCACAGCCTTCTGGACGAGCGCCATCGAGAGATTCTGGCACGCGACCGCGATGTGGTGCCTGAGATCAGCGAGATAGTCGATTTCTCCGCCACCGTGGACCACCCTATTGAACTCCGCCCGAACTAATTGAGGGGATTCAGGTCAGGTGACCTACTTGGATATTCCATCTTCTTTAGGTACTCAACCCCTTCCATTCCAAGTAGGCGAGAGTTTTCCAACGCCCTTCAATTTCATGTGGTGTCACCCAATCCTGTAGCAGTACAAAGTTTCCAAGAAGGTACGGGCGACGACATGTGGAGGAGGATATTCTTCTACAAATTGCTCGATGTAACCGCCAGCGCTCTCTTTCCATTCCAGGTACGTCCGGTCCATACCATCAACCCGCGCCTTGGCGACTGTGGTGAAGATGATGTCCTAGACCGTGGCGACGTTGTCGGAGCTGCTCGATGGAGATCTTCCAGATTAGCAGAGTATGTCTCCAGTAGCTATCCATGGGTGACTCCACACTAGAAGTTTCGCAGCTGTTTGGAGGTGACATGAATTCCAAAGGTCTTCTCCAGTCAGGCTGCGACTGGAGATGACTTCATATTTTGGTGTACATGAAGGTGATGGGCGAGAGCCAGCTCCTGCTTATCGAGGAACATCTTGGGTATTCCGCCCTGGTACTCGTATCCACGTCCTCTGTCTGGGCAGCGAAAACTTTGCTGATATGTGACTCGGTCGAAGTGAGTTTTTTTGCCCCCCCCCTGTGTACCCAAGCGAGCACAAGTGCGCGCTCAAAATGCTGACGCAACGTATGAACGCACTCAATAGAGCCTTTATCGACCAAGCCCATGTGGAACTTATTCATATTATGTAGATGAAAGCGTTTCATCTGACAAGAAGAAAAAGAAGAAGGAGAAGGCAGAGACGAGTGTTATCTTTGAGCCTATGGGTGGAAGTGTTGCTCTTGATGAGGAGTCTGCTGCACAGTCAAAGAAAAAGAAGAAGAAGCTTGAAGCAAGGCTAGACTCTTCCGCCCCAGAACTGAAGATGGAGGAGGTTATTGTTGCCTTATACACTTTGGCTGTAATTGACTGTGGGAGTAGAATACTGCAATGATTGCCAATCCTTAAACTATGAGCCTTGGATGTGTTTGTAGAAGAACATTTCTGCCGCTTCCCCTTTCTCCGTGACGTAATCGCGCGTTTTTGCGGGATTAACTGGTCTTGGTGTAAGCCTTAACTCCCTCTCTTACCATCCTCCACCAGAGCACCCTCTACAATGCCGTTGACTCCACTGCCTTCATTTCAGCGCTGTCCTTCTTGTAGGTATTGGAGGCATTCTTGGGCGTTTTCCACAGCTCAGAAATCCTTTGGGATTCTCAGAGATCCTCACTGAAGGCCCAACGTGACATCTACAATGCTTTGCGCAGTCTGTATAGACTGGGTCTCAGGATATCTGTCAACCGCGGAGCCTTCCTCTTTCTTCCCTTTTCTTTCCTCCTTCCTTCTTTTTCTTCCTTTCTTTTCTCATCCTGCGTCCTCATTTTTCTTCCCCTGAATGCTCGAACAGAAGATGCGATGAGAGAACATCTCTGGACCCTAACAGCGAGAGACCATCCGGTTTGACAGATGTTTTTAACCGTCAAACTGTCTAGGCAAATCTCCAAAGTTTCTTCACGCAGACAAGATCTGGAATCTTCCGTATCCTAAAGTCGCTCGAGCACTGGTCAAAGTAGACCGTTGAACACCTTCTCAATTTACCAGAAAGACTACGTAGCGGGAACAAGGCTTCTCTCAGTACTTCCTCACTTATCCATCATCACCAGACTAGCCTTATTGACATCCGCAAGGAATATTTGGAGCTAGACAGCTTCACAAGAATGCTGAGTTATGGGCAAAAGTCGGACCACGGACGGGATTCGAACCCGCATCTTCTGCTTACCGGGCAGTTGCGTTCCCTATTACGCTACCGAGGCCACTTTTGACCACTCAGCTCAATGGCTATTTGTGCCATAGCCTTACAGCACTCACACGTTCAACGTGATGAAGACTTGTAAGAGCCTAGCTGTTTGTGCCAGATAGGGCCAAGTTCCTGGGCCTCGACTTTGTTATCGCCCGTAAAGTTCTGTTGTATGCACAGTCAACTTGGACGCTGCGGTAGTTGGCATTTCGTCTGGCGTGCTCTTTCCCTTTGATTGGCCATAAACAATTGGTACTGCTCATTAGCATTCATGGCTGGATTTGAAGCGTCCATGCAGGTCGAAAAGCGGCCGTCCGGTGTCACTGCGAGCCTGCGTGTTCGCGGTGTGGGCGCGAGCGATAGTCGTGCATGGGCGGTGCTGGGCCTGATGTGTGCGTGCGTGGTAGGCGAGCTCACTTGATCTTCACTTCGTCTCGCGATTCTGGGCGAATTTACAAAACAATCACTTATTGCCCTCAGCATATGAATATACCAGTTCTTCTGATTTTGATATTCAGCTAACTCTACTCCCCTAAGATCTTCTCGTAATCGGACTCTTCTTATTATTTTTTATTAGGTGATATAGCTTACACCCTCAAAAAAGAAGAAACGAAAGGGGTCCGAAACGAAGGAAGTTACTGAGGAAGTGAGGATTGATGGTATGTTTGTTTTAGTCTCTGTCCGTTCACTTCCTTTCAACTGTGTAGTAACTTAAAACGCGGATGAGAAAGAAATCGGTCGATATCGAGAGAAACTGTGGAAGAAAAGAAAGAAGGCAGAGGATGTTGACGTTTTGTTTGACACGGTGACAAAGGAAGCTGATACCGAAGAGACACCGCGGAAAAAGAAGAAAAAGCAGGGTGATCCCGTTGCGACTGTGACCACGAAACAACCCGAAGGGTACACTATTGTTATACCATTTTCACTTTTAAATCGGACACTTTGTGGCGAAGATCATAGAGTGCGTGTACGAGCTTTTTCAAATCAATCGGACACTTTTCAAATCAAATCGGACAGTTCAAAGCCAGAAGTCGAGCGACGGTGTCAAAATCGAAATCGGACACTTTCAAAACCAAATCGGACACTTTTCAAACCAAATCGGACACTTTTCAAACCAAATCGGACACTTCAAACCAAATCGGACACACCCCTTACAATTAGGTGGTTGATAACTAGATCACGCTAGGTACTGCTGCAAGCCCCGCCCCATTATCCCGCCCTTTTCTCAGCGCGGACAGGTTTTCCGAGATGCTTCATGAAATCTGAACCCTCGACTTTTATCGGTTTTTGCCCTTGCGACACACACTCACTGGAAAAGCTTGATCCTATACAACCTGGGACTCGCCCATTATACGATGTAAGTGACGTGAGCTTCTGAATTTTGTATAACTTTTTTTCGACCTATCCTTTTCAACATTCAATCGTTGCACGAGTACGATTAGCAAGGCGATGTCGCGTGAGCTAGGAGCCCCGCCCCTCTGACCCCGCCACTGTGTTATCGTCGATTTTGGTATTTCTGCCAGACTGTCGCTTTGTTAGCTTATAGCAAGTGCTCGCCACCAATTGGAAGCTCGCGCCACTTCTGGGGACGCCCCGCCCGAGTTGCTGAAGCAGTGATGCGATGGAGTGTCGGGGCGGGCTAGTGTCCGTACTGCAGACTACGGCATCTCCCGGCACATAAAGTGAAAAAAGCGGAAAGAAACGTGGTTAAACAGGGAATTTGAATCTGCAGCGAGCGTGAGATGTCTGTAGTTCTGCAGTACGGACACTAGCCCGCCGATTTGCATCATTTTCGAAAAGTGTGGGCGGGGCTTCCCCAAAGTGGGCGGAGCTTCCATTGGTGGGCGGAGCCAATCGCTAAAGCCTAAAATCTGGATAGATAATACCAAATTCGCGACGATAAACAGAAGTGCGGCGGGGGGTCAAGAGGGGCGGGCTGGTGAGCGGAATGCTTGGCTAATCGTGTTGTAAGAGTTTGAATGTGAAAAGGACTACGTGCTGAAAAAATTATAAATATCAGTAAGCTGCACTGTTAACGTTCATCGGTAATATTCGGAGTCAGATCTGTATAAGCGAGGTGATATCAAGCTTTTCAGTTGAAGTGTGTGTGCAAAGCGCAAAAACGAAAAAAAGTCGAGGGAGCAGATTCATGAAGCATCTCGGAAAACCTGTCCGCGCTGAGAAAAGGGCGGGATAATGGGGCGGGGCTTGCAACAGTACCTAGTGTGATCTAGTTATCAACCACCTAATTGTAAGGGGTGTGTCCGATTTGATTTGAAAAGTGTCCGATTTGGTTTGAAAAGTGTCCGATTTGGTTTGAAAAGTGTCCGATTTGGTTTGAAAAGTGTCCGATTTGGTTTGAAAAGTGTCCGATTTGATTTGAAAAGTGTCCGATTTGGTTTGAAAAGTGTCCGATTTGATTTGAAAAGTGTCCGATTTGGTTTGAAAAGTGTCCGATTTAAAGTGAAAATGGTATATATAAATCAAAAACTTGGGCGTTTTTCCGCTGGAAGGTTTCTACACTTTCGCTAGTTCCTTTTCTTGGCTCTAGCCAACTGTCTCGTTTTGGTGAGGTCGATAAACTCTTGGTAGGCCGCAGAATGGTATAAACGCGCATTTTGGATACAAGAGTTCACAGGCCTTCACAAGGTGATCTAAACAGGCCGATTCGCAGAGTAACCTATATTGGTGCCCCCACGCGAGATGATTTGCTGCCAAAAAGATCTTCGTAAAATTCTTGCGGCTTGAGTCTGTCTGTGTCCATTTTGTTTCATCTTCCTCCCCAGTACTGGTTATAACCAGTTATATCATTAGGATCCTCAAGCTGAAGCGCGCACCTCCACATATCACCGAGGTGGACTGGAGATGCGGCAAGATAGACGCTCGAAGGAGGGGTTATAAGCTCACGTGACAACAGCAAGGTGAAATCGAGGAAAGTCAACAAGCAGAAACATTTCTCTCAGAAGCAAATACGATTCTCCTTTCCCCAGCGACCAAATACGACCCATCTCGGTGAGATTCCCTACGTAAGACGCACCCTGTGAATAAATAACCCTGTAAATACTTCTAAAGAATCTTCCAACCACAAATCTTTTTTAGGCGAATATGTGGTTGGATCTTGTCAAGTATCTTCGGTGGAGGCTCGGCAGCTACATCCCAAACAGGTAAAGCCATTCATATTGGGTAATTACCCTTTGAGTCGTCGAGCTGATGCTTATATGACCCCAACTTCTACATGTTCGAATAAGGATATGCGGCTAAGCATTATTGTATTTGCACCAGGAGAACCAGTCCCACTGTTAAAAGGTGAAACGGTGATCAAACCAAAAGTGAAGAAAGCGGTCAAAGAGCCCAGTGTTGATGTCGAGCAGAAAGAGTCAAGCTCTCAAGAAGAGACGCCTGCCAAACAGAAAGATCGCGTGCAGCAACGGTGAGTGATTTGGGTTTGTGAAAATACTGGCTTCTGGTTCACTTTGTAATTTTTGGTTGCAGAGAGAACCGTAAAAAGGAGCAAAAAATGAGTCTGGACGAGAAAAAGCGCACACTTTTCGTCGGCAATGCTCCGTTGTCCATGGACGAACGATCGTGTAGGAAGCTGTTTGCTCAGTACGGCCCAGTAAGTTTTCTTTCTGATCTTGTATTGTTCGGGCTACTGTATGGTACGCCATTTGAGTCCTTCTTCCTTTCAGATAGAGTCCGTACGGATGAGAAGCGTTGTACCAGCTAAACAGACAATCACGAAACGCATCGCTCATATTGCCCATGAGTTCCATGAAAAGCTGAATTCGTTGAATTTCTACATTAAATTCAAGGATGAAGAGTCGGTGAAAAAGGCTCTGACCTAGTGAGTCGCACTTTTTTTCCTTCCCTGTAGGATGTGTTTTTGTTATGAGCGGTATTAGGTTAAGAGCGTCCGTTTTTATGAGAACCCTTTTTGAGCCGTTGTCTTATGAAAACATTTTCGTGTACGAGGAACTTTTCCCTTCCCCTCCTCTACTGCTCAGCGGCTTCTTTTCTTAGCAATAATCGGGAAATTCGGGAAATTTCGGAAAGTGGTTGGAAGTTGAGAAGATCTTCAAGGTAGTAGAGAGGATGGAGATCGGAAAGCGGAGCGCACCTTAATCCCCACCTTACTTAGTTATATTAGAATTTTCAGTAACGGTACGATCCTTGAAAGGCATCGTATCCGCGTCGACACCTGCACAACAAAGGCAGAATATGATCGTAATCTGACGGTTTTCGTAGGTATGTTTTAAAAAACTCTTTTCTTTATCTGAAACCTGGAAACTTCTTTCCTTTCTTTCTCTAAAAGACAACCCGGGCCACTTCGATGACGCGGAGGGGCATTTTGCACTTTTGCTACTTCCCATCGACGTGTCGAGCCATCTAGAGAGCTATTTCATGAGCTTACAAGAGTTGACAGGTTTTACCATGGTGGCTCGACGAGCTTGCTCCAGCTTCACAAAAGTCACAGGTTTCACCAGAGTGAGACTTGTAAACGGATATAGTTAGTCAGCGAAAAAGCCAAATGCCACCACTGCCCCCCCTCCCTCCCTCTCCCCCTCCCTTCCCGCCCTCCCCGTCGCCGACTCGCGTCGACAACCCCTCTGGCAGCTTAATATGTATAGTCTAATATATATTTTGTCTTAAATAGAATAATACTCACTGATGTTCTCGTGTTAAGGGAAATCTTCCACTGGACGTGAAAGACGATGAGTTAGCAGAATTCTTCGAAGAGAACGTAGGAGGCGTTAGCTTTGTTCGCTGTATAAGAGATTCGTCAAGCGGCATGGGCAAAGGAATCGCATTTGTTGTTTTTAAGGTTAGTTCCTCTTTCAGAGACTGTTATATTGATTCGTACTTACATTAATGAAGGAAGGCACATAATTTTTTTTGAGTGCGAGAGGACAGGGTTTCCAAGAGCCTGCAAGTTATGTGGACAAATTGTCCAGTCCTGCGAAAAGATCAGTTTTTTGCTCTCATTATGCACGCGCGCTGCTCTAGACTGCACAACCATGTCTGTGAGCAGTGCTGGCTTCGCTAATTTTTTCTGGAATGTTGTGTAGAGGCATTACCCAGGCGGCGCCGAACTATTAGGAAAGCCTTCGGAAAAGAAAGTCAGCATTGGCTGTTGGCATTGCTGCAAGAAGTCTATCAGGGTTACCGAGTATGAGTTCGAATTAAGTGGAACTATGGCGGAAGAGAACAATACCGCTCCCCCAAAGCCGAAAACACTTGCCGATGTGCCTTCACGTTCACCCTTTTGAGGCTCCTTTCAGCAGGCTCATCTGTACCCTTCTGAACGCCATCTTTTCGCGGTAAGACCTAATGCAAAACATGCGAGCTTTCACCCAACTATTTAATGACTTTTAAATGTATTTGTCCTTGTTGTGGATCGGAACGCACGAGGCAGCGTAGTCTTTATTAGGTTCGGCAAGCGAAAGCAGCGAAAAAAAGTGAAGCCGAACTCGACCAAAACCAGTCTTTTATACAGGAATGATCCTGTAATCGGCATGAGTATACTATCACTTTGGAGTAAACAAGCTACATCAACTCCTCAGCACCATCCCCCCTACGAAATACGTATGCATAACGTCTTGATTCTTGGGTCCACTTCAAGACGGGCTGAGTGGCTGTCGTGTGGTTTCGCCCTCGTTTTTTCTGCCTGGAGTCCCGCGACTAGCATCTCGAATTCAGCAATCATTTGAAATCGTCGAGGTCTTCCTTTTCCTGATTGTGCCTGCTTCATTTAGCTTCTTTCCTGTGGATTTTTCTTTCACAGATGGACTCATCAGGTATTTCTGCTCTACTGGTAGCGACTCCTTTTGATCTTGGTCAAATTTGGTCAATGTGTCTTCTCCAAAACTGACCATCTTCCGTTCACTTCAAATACATGACTTGAACCCAGAAGGTTCTTCACGCGAACCTGGAATCCATATCTTCTGCAGCAGAGCGGAAGTCCCTTCGTCCATACAGCTCTTACCATCCGACACGACCCTCCTGGTTTTTCCGTGTTGTTCGTTCTTCAACGCTTTCGTTAGCAAAATAACGGATATGGTCACCACTCTTTTGAAAAATGGCTACGAGGAAGATTTTATTATTACTAGCATTGTTAAGTGTATTTATAAAAATAAATTTATAAGTTACAAGTACTCAATCGCAAATAACTATAGAAAGATAAATAGACTAGTCACAGGTTTACTCATTTGCAGCAGTGATCAACACTAATTCCCTTCTTTCCACTATACTTTAATTGATTTATTTCTGGTATACCTTCTCTTATACTCAACATTCTCTCAGTGGTTTTGCCGGTTTACTCCTTTTCCCTTCCTTCCACAAGTATTTACAGCACACTTCGTGTTATAGTATAATTCATCATCATCTTGATGCATGAACTTTGCATGTTACCCCCTTTTTTACAATCTCTCTCTTTTTGTCCTATTTCTCACACCTTCCCCTATGTAGTCTATGTCCTCTTGTCTTCAACCTATCGCACTGATGAGCTCGGGGGTTGGCTAGACAATGATGATTCGTCTGCGATACCGAGCGAAACGGATCATCTGTGTTGTGGAGTGTATTCCTTTCCCATGTTTGTTTTTCTTTGCTTCTAATTGGACTCTGCTGGTGTTCATTGAACTTCGAGGGTAACCCGAGTTCAGTGAAATACCAGTTCCGTCTTACGGGTTATATCTTGTTTCTCAAATACCACACTCCTTCGCTACCTCTTAGAGGCAAATCGCCTCTCGCACCGGTGGTGCTTGCTATTCGGACCGGTGGTCCAATACGCGGCCGGTGGTCGCTCTTCGATTTCAGCTATTTCCATTCGACATACACTACTCACTTCCGTCTATAACTTTTATGTTCTTCTATAGTGATTTTGATTCGAACTGAGGCGACTGCCTCTTGCACCAGTGGTGTTCTTTGGGACCAGTGGTCCTCTTGCGTCGATTGACGTTGCTCTTTGGGACCGATGGTCCTCTTGCGTCGATTGACGTATCCTCACACCTATCTGCTTTCAGACAATTTTCACTATTATATATGGAAATGAACCCTACTACTCTTTCAACTTTTTTCCTACTCTCTTGTATCACGGATTATACTCATATGTGGCACATGTATTACACTTTAGCCTAGGCTATAGATGGTTTTCGTTTCATTTGCTATCCTTGTTTATTACTGGTTGGCCCTGCGCGTTTTTCCTTTCTTTTTTTTTTCTTTTTTTCTACTTTTTGTTGTTAGTGTTAGAACATGACCAGTAACTTCTCACACACTATCATTAACACACTGAGGGGCCATGCCTCTCAAAAAAGAGGGCCATACCTCTTCAAAAAAAATAGGGACTAGCGCTGACGGGGTTATACAAGTCAAAAACGGCAAGAGGGACAGTTTTTGGCGCCCCCAGCGCTGGTAGTTTTGCAGGGAGAGCCACCCCCTGGGCAGCAGCCCTGCCGAACCTTCGGGAAGTCTCCTCTCTGCGTATGGGTTTGACCGCTCATGCGCTTAGATCTTAGGTCAAAAAATGCGAAAGTCAGCGCTACAAATTATTACTCCACCACCCGGTTCCACAAGGTAAGGGGTGGGGCCAATCACTTCAAACTCAACGACTTTGGTAACGATAACAAGGGTTGCAAATGTAAAAGAAAGTGTAGAACATGTGATATAACTAATACAGATAATTACATTGTATCAAACGTTACAAATTTATACATTAACACATATAAGAAGCAGATGCAGATTGTAACGCTAAAAATGTAGTTTACTGTTTAACATGCAATGGCTGTGGGATACAATATGTTGGAATGACAGTAAGAAAATTAAAAGAAAGAATTGGAGAACATCTTTCTAATATTTTTTCACACAAGGTACACACACCGTTATATAATCACTTTTACAAATGTGATAGAGGTATAACGGTACAAGTACTAGACTGTATGAAGTCTAATGATAAAACCACATTAATAGAAAAGGAACTTTTTGGATCAAACTTCTGATGACAGCATATCCCTTTGGGTTGAACGATAACATAAAGGGATATGGAAACATTACAAATATAGATAATCCTCTCATGTACAAGGGCAATCATCCCTTCTTCTCTCTTAAAATTACAAAACAAAGGATAAATAGAGGAAAAAGAAGCAGTAAAAAAATTAAAGTAAGCACATACGATAATATTATAGCAACGATAACAAGTAATAGTGAAACACTCAAACCTATTCATTACTTCAGAATGCTCAAAAGCCTGCGTAAAGAAGAAATTAAGAAACTAATTGAACTCTCCATGTCTGCAGACTTTCTACAAAGAGTTAATAATAAGACTAGGTACTTAATATTTTGTCTGCTAGCTCATTTTCATTTTGACACTACCACAAAAGAAATCACCAAAAAGAACTATCATAATGTAGAGGTCAGTTTCAAAAGCAGGGTGTTTAATGAAATACCCTTCAACAGAATCTTCAATTCACGTACTGTTAGAGATATACTACTCAACGATAATGGAAGGAGCAGTGATTTCACCCCAATTAGAATCATTTATAAGTACAGCAACACAATGGCTAGCAAAATTTGCAATTACAACAAAGTGTTGAAAGATCTCGACAACGAAAAATTGAAGCAAATACTCAACAACGATTGTATATGTACTACAAATACAGTACAAGAATATGTGGATAAAAATCATGAACACGTTATCACAGGAAATGTAAATCTCATACAAGAAGATGGTTTCAGAAGACTACTGAGTAAAGGGACCAAATATAGATCTGACACAGGCATAACAAGACAAGAAGTTAGAATGGTGTTTGAAGATACACTCAACAAGATAATAAATTATTTTAAATATAAATACAAGGCTAGCAATCACAAGATTAATCTATTATATAAACATTTTCGTTCATGTTACCATGACAAAGTAAAACCTTTACTGACAAAGGCTAATATTGAAGATATAGGAGAACACATACCTTACAACTTAATCAAACAATATCAAGAAAAATACGTGTTCTGCCCACTCGACAAAGCAAATAATAACTATGGCATCATCTGTAAGAAGTTCTACCTTCTGAACATTATGCATGAAATGGGCATTTCTTATGATGCTGCCAACCACACATTTGTCTATGGAAATAGTAATAACACATATGAGTTGATGCCTCATACGAACAAGTATTCTTTAATATTGAAGCACAAATTCCTTTGTGTAAAGAATAATATCAATATATCCATTGATGCAGAAATACCTACTATATATGCCTTACCAAAGCTACATAAGAACCCAGTTAAATTCAGGTACATCACAGGTGCACATAGCAGTAGTATTAAACCACTGGCTCAGGAATTACGCATAATCTTCACACATCTTAAAAATCACTTCATAAACTATGCTAAAGCAATTCGGAATCGCAACAGGACTATCAAGACATACTGGTCTATAAGTAATATTAATATAAGTCACGAACTACACAACATCACGTTCGACAATCTCAAAATTTACACAGCAGATTTCACTGACATGTTCACAAATTTAGAGCATGATCTTATTCTTAAGAAAATGCAGGAACTCCTTAACATTTGCTTCAAAAATGCCAACAGATCCTTTATTGCCACTAATGGTTACCATGTTTTCTATACAGATGGTAAAGAACTCAAGAACAACTACAGATATTACAAATCCAGCGATTTAGTATACTTTATTGACTATCTTTTACGTAACAGCTTTTGTCTTTTTGCTAATAATACGTTCAAACAGACTAAAGGTGTCCCACAAGGTGGCAATTTCAGTCCACTACTAGCAGATCTTACGCTTTCTGTCATGGAATATGACTATGCTAAATCTAAAAAGTTTAATAAAACTAAGCTGTTCATCCCATATAGATATATGGATGATTTGCTTGTTGTTCACAACCAAACTGATGATGATGTGGATGAACTACTTTCTCAAGTTTATCAAAATACCCTTCAGTTGAAAAAAACTCATAGGAGTGAGGTTTCTAGTAATTATTTAGATTTAACAATTAATATCATTAACGGTAAAATTAGTACCAAGCTGTATAATAAAACGGATGATTTTACCTTCAGTGTTATCAGATTTCCGTATAGGGACACAAATATCTCTCTTATCAACAAATCCTCTGTTATATATACGGAAACTTTGAGGTTAGCGAACACTTGTTCGTTCTTCAACGCTTTCGTTAGCAAAATAACGGATATGATCACCACTCTTTTGAAAAATGGCTACGAGGAAGATTTTATTATTACTAGCATTGTTAAGTGTATTTATAAAAATAAATTTATAAGTTACAAGTACTCAATTGCAAATAACTATAGAAAGATAAATAGACTAGTCACAGGTTTACTCATTTGCAGCAGTGATCAACACTAATCAACATCTCTCAGTGGTTTTGCCGGTTTACTCCTTTTCCCTTCCTTCCACACGTATTTACAGCACACTTCGTGTTATATCACTCTTTCATTATTATGTATAATTTTCATTATTATGTATAATTCATCATCATCTTGATGCATGAACTTTGCATGTTACCCCCTTTTTTACAATCTCTCTCTTTTTTGTCCTATTTCTCACACCTTCCCCTATGTAGTCTATGTCCTCTTGTCTTCAACCTATCGCACTGATGATGCTCGGGGGTTGGCTAGACAATGATGATTTCGTCTGCGATACCGAGCGAAACGGATCATCTGTGTTGTGGAGTGTATTCCTTTCCCATGTTTGTTTTTCTTTGCTTCTAATTGCACCCAAAATTTTCCGTCGAGCAGAAGAGGAGGGGGAGGGGGGTATATGAGCACACAGAAAATAGGCAAAATCGCGCGAAAACTCAGCAACAAGGAAAAATTCTTTCCCAACATAGCGAACGAAAAACGCTCTTCTCTTAACGCACATACCGCCCCCACTCTACCAAATACGCTCCCTCCCCGGCGGAGAAGTACGACCCCCCCCATGTGTTTCACACACACGATGCCGTACCCTGATTCCTGGTGGCGCAATACCTTATCCTGAGACCTTTGGAATTTCTTGAATTCCTCTGGGTCAATCCCATACACTCATATTGTTCGGTTTTTCGAACGGGTAGCCCATAGATCATCCAAGCACAGCGTTCCATGATCCCTAGTGGGTATGTACGTCTATTGAAGGCACCGGTTCTAATTCACATCATAACCGACCTCAGGGAGAATGAAGACAATGAAACCTCATCAGGTCCCCAACTTAACTGTGCATGACTATGTGCGCCGTGCACATGAAGGACCCACACTCAATGCTGGTCAATTGCCCAGAGTGGAGGAAAGTCCATCCGAATCCTTAGTCGAAAGGTTTTCTCACTCATTTTTTTTGACACTCATGGCACGCAGCAAGGATGAAATTTTTCTTGGCTCTTTCAAGAGCCTCTAGAAAGTCTAAAAAAATTTCAGAACAGCCAAAAAAACCTAATAAAAGGCAGAAAACACCCTTAGTGATCACTTTGTTAGTTACCATCGAAGTTTGCGGTTCCTGCTTTCCACGTGCCATTTGCCGGAATACGACAAACGAACATAGCTAATGGTTTGTCATCCCTCTCGCTGTTAGACGACCATATCGATGAGATAAGAAAACTAGCTATATAGAACAGCTGACTGGTCTTGTTATAGGTGCGGCCCGCCTGTTATAGGTACGACTCAGGTATGGAAGTCGAAAATGTGGCGTTGGAAGGGTAGTGTGGTCCACGACGAACAACCTTGTACCGGTTTCGCGGCAAAAAATTGTAAGGGAGGGGCGCTATAGCGCAATATAGGTTCAGTGACGCCTCCTTTTTTCCAGTGACTCCGCCTTCAAGGCCCGCCTTTCAGTGAAAAACGAAGCTGCAGGACGAAAAAGCATGAAAATCGTCACTTGTACGGTCGTAGAGTTCTTATCGGGAATCAGCGGTGCGGATGAGGGCGTAGTGTTGAAGACGGAGTTAATTGGGCACGTATAGGGTTGGCGGGAAAGTTCTGTCACTTTTTCGAACTCAAAATATTTGCCCATTACCTGAAGAGGGGTGAACGGTAATGTGAGCACTTATACATCAAAGAGTGGTCTTTCTATTAGTACCACTCGCTTGATTCCTGCTTCTTCTTCTTCTGCAATATGGACAAGAATGTTATCCGCTACCATCGCCACCGACCCCTCCAAATGCTTCTGATAGTGCAGCGCACTTCCAAAAAAGTTCTAGCCGTTCCTCATGCAATAGAGCTGGATGGCTCTCCCCTTGCAGTGGTGTAGCACAGACATTGCTCCTTCTAACTGCGAGTCGTTCAGGGCGTGGTGAGC
>MU933141.1:0-18184 GCA_036418165.1 Cooperia oncophora
CTGCTAATGCTGAGCCAGGCCTGAAGAGAATCACTTCTCCCCCAGGCTCAGCCTTGTGGTTAGAAGGGCGATAAATGGTGCTGGAATGAATGCCCTATTGGTGAAGACATCAAACAAGTCTATTCTTCAAGGCTTTATCGAGTTTGATGAAAAAGCTGTAGCGCCAAATGGCACCACGGCTAAAAATGCATGTCATGTTCGTGATTAGTATACCGAATAACCCCAGTGTGCAAGTTTACCCCGATTTTTGTGCAAGAAGTGATGGTGAAAAATTTGGCGCTGAGTGGCGCCAGGTGGCGCCAGCGTCAGAAACGAACATTATACTAATGATCAGGACATCGCATTACCTTCATGTGCAAAATTAAAGCAAAAATTTTTTTGTCCCTGGGAGTGGTAGTTGAAGAGTGCCCAGAGTTGGCTGGTTGGGAACATTGAAGTGAGAGCACGAACGGTTCACTTCGTTTCCTGGTGGTGAAACACCAAAGCGAAAGTCGTCATATCAAAGTATCTGAGAAACTTGAATGATTCCAGTATCGCTGACAGCAATAATTCCGGAGAGAGCCATTCCTTGAGATTATCACGGCCAGCACTAACTGCTGGAAGATAACGTAGGAGAAGCACCTTAGTTCGTGTTCGTTTGCCAGAGGAGGTGCAATGCTGACCCCCTTTCGCTCCTTTCTTTTCTTTCAGCACTGCAAATTAAATGGACTGGGGTAACTCTCCTTCAAATAGTGCAGATCCTCGAGGAGCATTAGACTTTTAATATTAGCCGGGATACATTAATGATTCAACCTCGAATGAATTTCCAGCCGGGGAAGTAAAACGCGGTTCAGATTCCGTGATTGGACCTATACGGTTAGCAATTTAATTCAACGACGCCAGCGAAAAACTTTGTTTTTTGGAGTTTTATGTTATGATAACTGGTTGTACTCCGCAATTCGCGCTCCGAAAGTTACCACAAGAATGCAAAAGGATTATGGGCAAAAGTATAAATAATAAGAAGAATAATACGAATAAAAGCACGAACCCCAGGCGGGAGACGAGTACGCACCTCACGTTTAGCTATCTGTGTTTTGTGCCCTTACAGACGGACAGGGCATGATCCCGAACGGCCTAGCTTAGTGAGAAAGATAGCTTGGTAGAAGTGAGCCGCAATCCCGAGTATGAACTCTCGAGCCACGCGTTCGTGATGAACAACACCATTTGCCGGTACATCCCATCCGCCCAACAGGTTCCAGCAGAAAATGCGGGACAGAGTGTTGTCGAGTTCGAAAAAGTAGCAAGAGGAGAAGCGGAACTAACTCGATACTTCTCGATATCAACAGAGTTCTGTCGTTGATCAGTTCCTTCCTGGCACGCATTTCACTGCAGTTCAGGATCGTGGTTTACAAAGCGGTATAGCCCACACGATAACTTCCGGGGCTAGCAGATGAACAAGTCATTGTTCTGGGCACCCACAAGAACATGGTACCAGTTTACCATGTCCGGAGCATAGAAGGTACATGGTTGACCTTTAGCGAAGTCGGTCGAGGATTTGATATCCAGAGCGCGCGTGGTAAGCGTGCATCCTATAACTACACCACCTTCGCCCTAGTAGGAAACATTTTCCCAAAGTGAACGAGGATAAGGCCAATGCTACTGAGATAATGATAAACCATATGGGATCGGAAGGAATACACGGACATGAGGAAAACGAGGGCGCGGTCTATATGGGTGAAGGAGAACGAAGGAGGAAAAGTTGCTTCAAAGAAAGTACCGAATGAAAAGCATAGAAGTAGGAATGTAGAGAAGTGAACGTGCAAAATTGGAAGATTCACCAAAATGTCAGAGCAGGATGATTGTTTTCTCATCATTCACACAAAAAGACTATTGGAAAAGTTATGGAAAAGTCTGAAGTCATGTAGAATGAATCCAAGAGTGCACGGACTCAGAAACTGGATCAAAAACTCTGGTTATCCGCCCGAACAAATATGACCAAGTGCAAAGAGATCTGGCGAGCTCGGTTGTGGTTGGATGGCTATTTGGAGCGAACGTAAACCCTTCAATCGTCTATAGTCAACAGTTTCACTAGCACAGAAACCTGTTTCACAGTACATATTGCAGCCCAGGTTTTTACGATTGTGAAAGGGGAAATATGGATGATAGTTTCCGCTGACAAATAGATATAATAATTCTGGAGGAACGTGAAAATTGATAACGAGTTTGTTGCGGGCTGCTGAAAATTTAGCTCGGTTGTATCAGTATGAGTCAAAGGCAGTAAAAATCGATTATAAAATAGGGTGAGCTTAGTGAGAGACCTTGTAATGATTTCCTTATGCTAATTAGGACCTATGAGTTGTTTATTACTTCGTGGCGAGCGTGAGGACATAAACGGTCGCAAACATGTTTGGCGGGCGTTCTCGCGTCTACTCGGAAAAGGTCAGGGAGAATAACAAGAAAAGTTTCACATATACATATCAGTTCCACATACACATGTAGAGTCTGGAATATAGATTACAAAAATGGAAACTCAAAAATAAGTTACCATCGATTAAACTTTCATTATTACCTTTACGTTCAAGGTACATAATGGTGACATCAGGGCACAGTCGGGATTCCCAAAAAGAAGGGAATCGTATTTGGTCGGTGTGAGGAGGGGGTGTCGTACTTGTTCACATTTGTTTTTGTGAATCTGTCCCCAGTTGCTGAGTTCAAATGGTCCTCCTCTCGATCCCTCCAATGATCCCTCCACTGCTCCGCTCAAGGCTGTTTTTTGGAGAAAACTGGAAGATTTCATGTGGTGGAACATTGGGGAGAGGAAAGTGAGCACATTCAGGTTGTAGGGAGGATGGGTAATTGGGAATGGGAGTGTGCCAAAGGAAGAAGTTCAAAGGGAAATGTTGCTGAAAAATTGTCGGCAGCAACCATCGGCAGGACTTTGGTGACACATAAGCTCAATTTTGATGGACTAGAAATATGTATGTCGCCTGAGGTAGCTGAACTCCTTGGGCACAAACTTAGCATCGGATTGAAGGGGAAACTGAAAGCGAACGTGTACGCTACAAGCGTCTAAGAAGCTGATTCTGCAATAATTTAGCTACTTTGACAGCAAACAACTCGTTTGTGAGACTAAAATAGCAGTTTTGACTTTCTTGTAACCAGCATTCTGAGCTGTGTGGGTATAACTAGCCATCCGTTGGAAGATCTATGGGACGATGAAACTCTTCGTTTGCTAGTAGTCAGAAGAAACTCAGAGCTATTCGCGATGATTGTGCTTTGAGCCGGTAGTAATTACCGGGTAATCCACTTGAAATTCTTTTCAGGACAACCCCATTATGAACTGCTCCCAGCAAAATATTGACACCTTCTTGATGGGAGATATAGGAAGGTGAGTTGTCTTAACTGAATGTCCGACTGGTTACCATTTTCTAGACACGCCCCTCATTCGGACCAGTCGTGGCTTTCAAAAGTCGTTCCCCTTACTAAGAATGTCTGGAAAAATGTAAAGTCTGGTTAGTCAAGGGTTGCTATCCCACATTTCCCAAGACCCCTGCATACGGACCGCGAAGGCTCCAGTCATGGTACCTGCAAACGATGGGGCCTGTGATGGGCGTGAGTTGGGTAGGCCAGAATAGCCCTTTGCTGCAACTGCTGCGGATCTAGGATGGCATCAATGATGGAGCCGCCTTGACAGCGCTCCAATCCAGGCCCCTTTACACCCCTATCGTTTGCAAGAACCATGACCGATTGAAGCAGGGATCTGTGTTCTGGGTAGCACGCTAGTGGGGACATTTTGTTAGTTCGCATCGAAATGGAGTCTTGTAAACACTTACTCATGCAAGTCTAATACAGCTATAAGTGTGCAATTTGGTAAGCCCGCAAGAGTTAACTAGTTCGACCAAGGCGAAGTACTGAAGAAAATAGCAAACAACCAAAATGTCTCCGAAATGTCTCCACCTCGGGCGAATAGCTCGGATTTCTGCTCACTCATACTAACCTTTTCTTTCTCACGCAAGTGAAAGTTTTGCACTGGATTCCAAAGTTTCATATATGTGTGGAAATTCCACTGAACCCGTGCAAATTCACATTGTGAGACCTGTTCGATAGGAAGTTGTCTAGCAACCCTGAATTCGTCGTTTCGGAGGTTAGGTCCGCAGCTGCACTAGCGTGCCACTTTCTGCACGACCGTACAGAGGGATGAAACCCGGGTGCCGTTCCGGGCTGCGCCCGCGCTTCCCTCATGCAGCAACTTTTGCGTCGACATTGCAATCCTGCAGCGCATAGAAAACAAGCAGAAGTGGTAGAGACAACTAGCACGTTTGGCTATGGTTAGGCGTGTCTGGTCGTGAGGCAGCGTTTGCGAAGTATGGAGATGGCAGTAGGGTGCCACTACCCCCAGTTCCGTCCCACGCACTTTTGACCGGAGAAAAACGGCACGGCACGCTACTACAGGTACGGATCCAGTCACCTCGAACATAGCGAGGACCAAGATCTCATAGATGAGTGTACAGTGGTCTCTGAACGCTGCGAGCCAGCCAGCGATGATAATTCAGGAAAGCATTCATGAGGGGTGGGGCAGTTCAAAAAGAAGCAGCTCCATGTAAGATTCTGTACATGTTCAACGGCGCCGTGCAGAAGGCGATCTGTGAAGTGGATAGTGCAATTGTTTGGCCTTGCATAATTGAAGAGGGGGGATGGGTTTCATTGGCGCTTTTGAGAGCGGCCTGTTTACGATTAAGTCAGTGATACTCATCCGCTTCTTCTCCGTAGTGATACTCATCCGCTTCTTCTCCGTAGCATCACCGTAGCGGAGACCGCTGTTTTTGTCAGACGCCACTTCCTCCTCATCTACAGCGGTGGTCCTGTGGCCCAATCACCTTTTTCCGTCCAGTATTGATCATTAACCGTCGTATTTCGTATAGTACCGTATTCTCAGTACCCTGCCTTGCATAATCGCATCCCGCCTTCGACGCCTCGCAGATCAAAATTGCCCGCCAACCAGGGGTCTAAATACCCGACCGTCCGTAGTACTCCACTTTCTTGCACTTCGCACTTCGGCTGATCGACCTCTCGTTCCTGGTGCTTATATTCTGCTCGGCTATGCGATTCTTTGGTTCTACGACTCATCCTCTTCTATTCGGTTGTAGTCATTTTATTCGCTGTTTTTTACTATTCCTCGATTTCTCTGAAGTTCGTTCACTTCTATTGTTCTAGTGCACTCATATTGGTCATTCTATTTGGCTGCAGTTTACACTAACGCTCCTCATAAGGTCCGTTGGTACAATCTCTTTTTCAAAGTATATTTTGTGGAGTGGATTCCCGGTACATCCGGTCGAAGCCACTGCGGATTAAGAGACACCACTCCCTCCCTTAGCAACTGTCCTTTCTGCAGCTGTGGCCTTTGCCTTAGTGAGGTCTTTCTCAATGACCTCCTTCCACTAGTTCCTTATTCTCGTAGCCGCTTGCGCTGTACCGCAAACTCCAATAATTTCCTCTTGGATGTTCCTCACGAATTCTCAGAAAATGCTCGTACCATCGAGATCACTGCTGGTGAGACTTCATTCGGAAGGAGAGCGGCCGCATGACTGCTTTGACGTCTTTTTGGACCTCTGTACAGCAGCTCGTACGTTCCATGAACGTTGCCAACGGTCAAGAGTGTAAGAATCAAGGAGCATTTTTTTTGTCGAACTCGCTGTCTATTGTCGCGTACCACTGGTTTGGTGATCGATTCCTGTTGAGTTCAGTGCTTGCGAGTCTGAGCAGTACACATCTAAACGATATCTGCTATCATACTGACGAGCATGTCTTCGTCAACAAGTCCCGAGCGGTTGTTGCGCACTCCATCTCGTATTGGAAAACCGTAGGAACAAATGGACCTGGACGAGTGCAGAACAGGAGGCAGGGGTGAGCTTTGATAAAGGAGTTCGACAAATTCTCTAACAAGATAATGTCGCAGATAGCTACTATAGCTGTTAAGTGCGATAGTGAGTTAGCAAAGACGATGCGTACGGATGACCCTAAACGGGATTCAGTGGTGGCAGCCGTAAATGAACAAAGCGCGTTAGTAAAAGAGATAGTGCGCACCATTCTGAAAGAAATGCGCGATTTCTGTGGCCCAAGGATTGCTGACGGGATAATTAATCTTTTGAGAACAGCAAATATCTCTGAGGCCGAACAATTGAAGCAGTTATATAGCGATTTCGACGACATGAAGTTTGTAGCAAATTGCGTATCTCGATTTGGGCTGCGCTACAAATCATATTGTCGATACAGTTTAAATGGCAGCGCCCGCGTTCATTTGATGTTCCTACGCCCTCCTTAGATATCGTAGCTTTGTCGACAAGGGTGGATGTACTAATTTCGCAGCTCAAAAATACGAGAGGATGGCGCCACCCGCTTGTGAAGAGGATGCCGCCCCGCCCACCTGGCTGCCATAACTGCTTTGGCTTAGCCTTCAAAGGCTGAGCCCGCTTTCAAGAATAATGAGTTATGGAGCTCATGTAGTGATCCAGTAGTGAAGAAAAAACAGAAAAAAAATCATGGAAAATGCCCTATATAGAATCCTACACGGCAGACGGGCGGGGCGGTCGACTCTTCACTAGCGAACCACGCTATCCTCTCGTCTTTTGAGATGAAACTAGTACATACTGCAACCTCAAGGGGAGGGCTATGTGTATGTGCTGATATCCAGAGAGGGCGCGGGAACATCAAATGAACGTGGGCGCTGCCTTTAAGGGACTCTCTATGGTATTACCTTACGAGAAAGTATCTTCCAGTTATGCTGTAAAGTACATCAAATAGAATTGCAGGTGGAAAGCCTACGCATGTGAGTTGAAGACCTGGGCAACATCTCCTTGTGAGCGGCAAGCAGCCAAGACGAAAACGACGGATCAGTGTTTGCTGGCAGCGGTAACGAATCGATACTTGTCACAACATATAACGAAACCTTATGCCCCGTCTCGCATTAGGAGTCTCATCCGTCATCCTGGATGCGATAGACCCGAGGATACTCAAGGACTATGCAACGAAGGCTCAAGGAGCGAAGAGAGAACTTCATCGGACACAGGCGCGGACCAACTTTCCGGATTCTCTAGGAGTTTTTATATAAGAACGATAGCATTACCCGATGTTCAACCTTTTGGAGGTAGACCTCATGAGTGTTTCAAAAGGTTTCTATCTTCGTTCGATATTAAGTATCCTAAGAGATAAGTGGAGAGATTCAAGTCATTTGCAGTCGTTTCAAAGTTTCTTACGTAAAGACCATATTCGAAACCTAGAAATACGCGAGCGGTCATTCCATGATGTTGTCGAGGCAATGAAAAAGCGCATGCGCGTCGATGGGAACACCGAAAGGGTCAAGACTCTAGGCTGATTTGAGGAAGTTGACCCCAAGAGATGATCAATCAGTTACGAAATTTTTTTGCTGTCCGATTGTTCAGCAAATAAAGCGTACCCGGCGTCCCACAAGAAGTGACTGCGCTACAGAAAGCAGGAAATTTTGAGCAGGCAGCTTGCAAACTGGAATGGTAGCTGTTGCTTGATAGAAGCTTCAGAAACCAACACAGCTCGAGAAGCTTATGACAAAGGTGAAGGAGTCCGCATTGCGGTTGGAGAGGAGTATCAGAGCCGCAGCAGAATGCAGAAATGCTCCTAGGACGAAGCCTACACAGCGATTCAAGTCAAATTGGGAGCGGAGTAAAGACGAACCAAGATCCTTCTTAGGCCTTAACAATTCCGAGTCAGCGAAAACGCAGAAAGAATGCAAGGTCAGAAACGCAGGTCCAGTAGGTGAACAAGTGAACAGAAACTGCATAGCAAAAGACTTACTGTCGCTACAACTGTGGGAAACCAGCGCATTTTGCAAAGGACTGTCTGTTTCCAAATCCACAGGCAAAGACACCTACATCCACAGAGCAAACTAGATAGCCATCGAGGCCTACGCGTCGCGCGTTGAAAAGTGGATGTGCTTTGCAGACATGAGGACCGACGAGGTCACAAGCGACTATTTCGGTGAGATTAGTAGTGGAAATTACGATTTTTGGCATGACGGCAGAGCACTCTTGGATACGGGATCGCAAGCGACCGTAGTCCCTTTGATGCTGCTTAAAAAGGCGATAGATTCAAGAGATAAACCTCGACAACTATGTCGAGCGGATACCTCTCCGAAAGTCAAGGTAAGGGACGCGTCGGGAAAATGCATACGGAGGAAACAATTGGAACACTGGAATAGTTCAACATGAAGTTGGTCCAATATATACAAGAGAAAAAGCGGACACGCATCCGAATAGGCTAGATTCAAGAAGCGAAAGCGAGGACGATGAAGAGAATGTCAAAGTTGAATAAAGAATCTTCATTCCTCCGAGGGCGACAAAGCTTTTGTCGGTAACCTGCGCAAATATCCGTCCGAAATGGCTCTATTCAACACACATCCACTCTTAATTGATCGCAATCTACCGTTTTGAAGATAAAGAGGCGACTTTACCAGTGAACAACAGCACTGATCAGGGCGTGGTGTTCAGAAAGTTAGACCGTTGTTTAAGAGTGGAAGAACGAGGAGTGTGCAAAGCCCAAAATGTTGAGCAAAGTAAGGACATGTTAGACATAGATAAGCCCTGGGAATGGAGTTCTTAAAATGATCGTCTTTGAATACTGGGAATAGTTCGAAAAAAATCGAAGCTCCCGGATAAAGCGAAGAAGCTAGTCTAATTTCTACGATGTTTTCGCCGTAACGGATCTCGGAGTTGACTCAGACCAACCTGGTAGTCCACGACATCGACACCGGAGAGCATAAGACCCATAAAACAAAAGACTAGGTCCAGCTCCAGTAGCAGTGCGCAAAGAGTTCAAAGGACTGATAAAGGATTGGTCAGTCGTGGTACAGTTGAGCAAATTTCATTTGAATGGGCCCCACCTGTAGTGCTTGTCAAGAAGACGAACGGATCCCTCAGAATCTGTACTGTACAGAAAACTGAAGAAGATCACTCGACATGATTCGTATCCTTTTCCAAAGATTGACACAGTACTACAGTGCGGGAAGAAGATATCTCCCACGGTGGTTCAGCTTCCGGTTACTGGCAATCCGCCGCGGGAGAAGCAACAAGAAAAAGTGCTGTCACGACAAGTGAGTGTTTTATCAGCTTACCGTGTTGCTATTTGGGCTATCCACCAGTCCAGCAGTGTTGGATATGCTTCTGAAAGGGTCATGCTTGGAAGAGGAGGCCTTCGTATAGGCTGACGATATACTGATCATCACAGATACACAAGAACGGTTTTAGATGCGTTTTGGGAGCGCTGCATATGGCGAATCTACGTCTGAAACCCCAGAAGTGCGAGTTCTTCAAAGAGAGTGTGTCTTATGTGGGCCATTTGATGGACGAGGATTGGAACGGATCCTGAGAAGGTGAAGAGGATTGTCCAATACCCGACACCTATCCTACTTTATATAATCGGCTATGTCCGTGTGTGTGTCTGTCTGTCTGTCACGAAATTCATAGCGCCGGTCCCAGTAGCTGTAGGAAGTTGATTCCAAGCAGTGATATAGAGGCTGTGACGGGAACATTATTGGTGGGTGACAGGGAGTGATATCAGCTGATAAGATCCGATAAGAGGCGTCTGAAGGGAAGGGTCACCGAGTCCATAGTGCGGGACACAGCAACAGTGGGAAGTTGATTCCAAGGTATGGTATAGGGTGTGGGACAGGAACATTGATGGGTGACAGGGAGTGATATCAGCTGATAAGATTTGATAAGGGGAGTTAGAACGGTAAGGTCACCATACTCATAACGCAGGACACAGCATCAGCTAGGCGTTGATTTCAGAAAATGATGTAGAGTGGGGGATGGGGACATCGACGGCAGGTGACAGGAGGTGATAACAGCTGATAGGGGCTGATAAGGAACGTTGCAGTCAAAGTGATGGAGCCTTTACTACCATATTATAGAATAACAGAGATAGGGACATTGTTGGCGGATGACAGGCAATCTTATCAATTGATAAGAAAGATAAGGGCTGTTCTTATTACATCTCTTATTACACTGCCAAGTATTGAAGGCTCAGTGTGCAAAATTTTCCTTTAGCCATCACTTCTATGATAGCGCTAGAAAATGAACTCATCCTACTATATAATGCGGATGTCGACGAGCGAGCGGATTGCATGCTAATTGAAAAGGAAAAGGTACATCGGTAGGCATTTCGGTGCAGGTAATGGAAACGAAATATGCTGTTTTACTGAGCGATTCAAACTGCCGACTACACATTGTATCTATATCTACAGATTTATGTATTGTATGGGCGCGGACCACACCCCTGCTGCAAATAGAAGCCTGTGCTAAGTAGTGCACGATCCCAAGCCTTGCTCTATCTGCTACGATTCGATCACTACATCGCCGAGCAGCCCACTATTGAAAACGTTCCGTTAAAATTATGGAGCGCGCCTGGCGAAGCCAGGCCAGCTCGGCGAAGCCGAGCTAAAGAGAAGGAGGAGAGCTCGGCGTTAGCCGGGCGATCCGACTGGTAGTAGAATAAGTTCATTTTCAAGGGCTATCAGGGAACTGATGGCTAAAGGAAAAGTACAGGGCGACGAAAAGTTCTGGCACTTTTTCGAAAAAGTTTGATAGTATAAAAAACCATTCAAATGAGTAAATCAACAAACCTGAAGGACTGGAAGTCTTCATCAAATCAATAACAGCGATAGCATACAACAAAGTCTCAACATAAGATCGAAAATGCCTCCTTCGGCCTCAATACATTTGCTCAGTCGCTTTTCGAAGTGTCCCAGATGGTCGCGCATTCTTCTACTGTAATTTCGTCCCAAGCACGCAGCAACGCGCTTTCAGGTGGTCCACCGTCGCGCATCGGATTCCTGAGATTTTTAGCTCCAAATGGAGTAATTCATCGGGTTTGGACCAAGCGAGTTAAGAGGCCAAACTTCCTTGCCCAAAAATCTCGGAAACAGCTCTTCACAAGCGGGAATCGTGGATTTGGTAGAATGTGCTGGAGCTCAGTCTTGCTGAAGCACAAATCCATCCAGACCGAAGTGCTACGACACCCATGGCTTCAGTACATCGCGAAGAACGCGTTGTTGGGAGTTGACAGCATTGATCTTAACGATGCGCTCCGTGAAGACAAAGGCGCCTTTCCGGCGGCACAGATCCCGCTCTAGACCATGACTAGGCTCGAAAGAGCTGCGTCCGACGGTTTTCGCAGCCATTGCCTTCTGCTGACCTTTTCTGAGGAGCTGACGACAATTACGGTAGTTTCAATCGGAAAATCCTTCGTCGGTGGAGAGCACATTATTGTAGCAACCAGCACCGACCAGAAGATGCATCCCAACTACTGTGACCTTTTGATTTTTACGAGATATTTTGAGGAGATTTAAAGTGATTGGATTGACGATTCATACAGTATATCGAAATTGCTCGCTGAATGCAACTGACCTCTCGGAGAGAAAAAAGCTATGATGACCACTCAAAAAATGCGCGAATACGAAATTGCCAGTACTTTTTGGTCACCCTGTATGCACACTGGGCCTTTGATACTTGGGGGTATAGTGATAAGAGAGGTAATGATAATGGCCCCTTATCCTTTCTTATCAATTGATAATTTCTTATCAATTGATAAGATCCTGTCACCCGTCATCAATGTCCCTATCACTGAAACTCTATAATTTGGTAGTGTAAAGGCTCCAGCAATTTGACTGAACAGCATTGGCAACGTTCCTTATCAGCCCTATCAGCTGTTATCACCTCACGTGCCGTGTCCCCATCTCCAACTCTATATCATTTTCTGAAATTAATGCCTAGCTGATGCTGTGTTCCGCGTTATGAGTATGGTGACCTTACCATTCTAACTCCCCTTATCAAATCCTATCAGCTGCTATCATTCCCTGTCACCCATCAATAATGTTCCTGTCCCACGACTCGGCACCGTGTGATGCAACGGATGAAAGTCCGTCATACCTTCTACATGCCATCAATCCCAACTATCGTCCAATGTAATACCTCAGGACGAGTTGATTTCAATTACGTTGACAGGCTGTATCTGAAAAAAGAGTGATCTCCTCCAGGCCATCTTAGCCATAGCAGAGCGCAGATGACCACAGTGTCTATAATTGGCGCCGGTGCCAAGTATTAATGTCATATCCGTGAGCAGGATGTCAAATTACCCCTGTATCTAAGTTTTCATCGTCTGATGATTTAGGGTGTTTTGGCCCAAGCGGAGTGATATTATTGTTAGGTCAAATCCCCTGCGTACAAGTTTTCATCGACTTTGGTGATGTATGGTGTTTTGGCGCCTATACCACATATTTATGCAATTTAGCGAACTTAGTTAGTGCTGTCAAACCATACTCTACAGAGTCTATCCCTATTAACTCATACGGAGCCTCCAGTAGCGAATGGTTTCATTGGTGGTATCTTCATTTCGTGAGCGCGAGACAGGAAACAACTCGAACATTCTCTCGACCACTTCGAGATGTCGGCCTCCATGCCTTCCCAGAACACAATTTTTGAGCTTACGATACAACTTACGGGCATTGAGGTGCCCTGCTAGCAGACCTCCATGTGCCTCATCAAACAACTCTCTCCTTTTTGACTTAGGCACCACCTTTATTATTGAGCTTTCTGGCGCTAGCTTCGAATTCTCCATCATCTATAAAGAAGTCGGCCACATGAATTTTCCGGGAGCATATAGGCATTTTCACGACCTTGTAATCGTTGTCTACATGGATACTGTTGAGGATAGCTCTACAGCGTCATCTTCTCTCATTTCTTTTAGCCATTCGCTATCTTCTGGTGTCACCTCGCAGATAACTACACTTATTCCAATCTTCACTAGAGTCATGCTCTCTGGTAAAGTTGCAGCCCTGTGCGACAGAGCATACGCCACTGCGTTGGCTTTCACGGCCACATATTCTATCTTCAGGCGGTCATTTCTAACTTCTAGACCCCATCGCAAAACTCTTACCGAACTGTTTGTCCTATAGATATGTAAGTAGTTGGTGATCTGTCGAATTTAATCAGTCCATAGACAAAAAAAATAGAACTCCTCAGGGCAAACACCACTGCTAGTGCCCCCAGGCCCGTTATAAGAAACCAGTCGGATCACCCGGCTGCCGCCGGGTGCTCCGTTTATTATATAACGCTCCTTCTTTGTTCCTTCTTTGTCACGACTGGCTTCGCCAGGCACTCTTTCCTTAGGCGAGGTAGAGTGTGCAAAATACGCCTAACCGTCACAGTGCATTTTCCAGCAAAATGTATCCTTTCCTAAACCCTACATCGTATCTTGGAACCAACCTCCTACTGTTGCTGTGACTCGCGTGATGGACTCAGTGACCCTTCTAACATCTCGAATCTTATCAGCAGCTGACAGTTCTTGTCATCCACCAATAATGTTCCTGTCCCATACCCTAAATCATATGTTGGAATCAACACCTGGCTGATGCTGTGACCCGCATTACGAATATGGTGAGAGTTCCATTCTGAGGCCTCTTATCAGATATTATCAACTGATATCAACTTCACTTCCTATCACCCACCAATAGTGTTCCCGTCACACCCTCTACGTCACTTCTTGGAACCAATATCTCGCTGCTACTGGGACCGGCGCTATGAATTTCGTGTCAAAGAGACAGACGCACACGCACGGACATAGTCGATTATATATGGTAGAATTGTAACCGTTGTCCCAATGTAACGCTGAAATCTATCCTTTTGTCCATTCTTTTCTCGGGGTTAGTACCAAAAAAAAATCTCCATAACCCTCGAAAATTCAGTAACCTGTGAGAGCAGCCTTCGAAGCATCCAACCGCTCAATGCGTGCTCCACCACTGTAGGGGTTTTTTTCTGGAGTGCACTCCTCCGGCAGTCTTGGGTTTCGAATGGTCCTCTCTCGGGTTGTTGATGGAAGATTTGGTACATAGACTGATAAAGTTTAGTTTGCTGCAGTTCATGACAACTGAGTAAACAACCGTCATGCATCTGAACTCCAGTTGCTTTAGCGGCCGTACATGATGTCGATAGCGGTAAGAGCATAGGAGTGAGTTGTGTACGAACTACTGAGAGCCTGATACCTGTCATATCAATCGCATGTGGCAGTAAGCGGTGTTGCTTATTCCCGCATGGTGACGCTTTCAACATTTATCAGTTGCTGTCTTTTAGTGGGAGTGGTTTCTCTCAATCCGCAGTAGCTTCGACCGGATGTACCAGGAATCCACTTAAAGGCAGTTGGCACGATAAATCGCTATACAGGTGTAGGATTGGTACAATTGGCTTAACAGAATTCCGTGACCTCGGACAGGCGCTGCGTGAAGCCTTTTCTAAGAGGGTACCCCTATAACGCCCTATTGAGCAACAACTTTACGTCCCAAACGCCTTCCTTGCCCGCCCGCCCACAAACGGACGACCGTTTCTGACGCTCGTATTCATTCATTTGCTGAGCAAATTATGAAGCGAAAGGGATTGGTATGAAGCGGCCATGATGCTGCATGCATACATGGGTACGCATATGCAGCCGTATGTTCGGTAGCGATGATTGGCAAGATGCGTACGGGAAACTCGTCCGAAATCGATTTTCAAGTCACTGAGAACGGAGGCTTTTTCTTCGCCGGATTTTGACCGTTTCACTCCGTTCTTTCGCCATTTCCACTATACAGCGCCCTACTAGCATTTTAGGCTAAGTAGGAAACCATCGTGCCAACTGCCTTTAACAAAGTATACCTTGAACAAAGGATGGTACCAAGAAACTTTATAAGGCAAGTTCATTTTAATTGCGACCAAAAAGGATGACCAATAGAAACACGAGAATACAAGTGAATGAACTTGAGAAAAATCTAGGTCTATCAAAAAAAAACAGTGAATAAATGACTACAGCACAATAGAAGAGGATGAGTCATGGCGGTCGGGTATTTATACTCTTGGTTGAATTTTTTTTTCAATTTTGATCTAGGGTGGGGGACGGATCGGAGGCGGGATGAGATCGGGCAAGGCAGGGTACATTACGAAATACGATAGGGTTACGTGATCAATACTGGAAGGAGAAAAGGTGATTGTGTCACATCCACCACCTAGGGGAAGCGGCGTATTCACCGCTGAGGTAAGACGAGCGTTCAGTCCTCGAGCGACGAAATGGCGACTCAGAAACGACGGCCTCGAGCGTGATGACAGCGGCGCACTCGAGTAGGAATGAGTTCTAGCGACATGCAACGATTCTGATTCCTTTCTCTGAAATAGTTGCGAACCCTTTCAGCCTTTGCAGAGTGGGCGGATGTGTCGACGAATGCTGAAAAGTGGACTTCAGCTCTGACGTAGTCGATCATAGCCCGCAGATGTTCCTTCGTCGCCTCCATCGACTAGGCACCGGAGTCTGACTGATCATTGGTATGATTCTGACGACATTCCGCGACATGAGCGATACTAACTTTTTTGCAATATCGACATCTTGGTTTATCTATACCTGATTTTGTGCGCAAGCTGCAGCTCCTCTTGGCGGTGAGCAACAACCAAGAGCAACGACCCTAAATCCGCTGCTAGCAGATGCTGAGGCTATTGGCACCATTCCTTCTTGGAGGGAGTGGCAGTTGTTTCGGACCTGCGACGATGCACACACTTTATTCCGTTTCGCCTTGATCAAACTCTCATGTCGACACTCAGTTGTTGTTCGAAAACGTCGCTCACGTCTCTAGAGCCATCCAGTAGCAGCGTGAGCGTCCTTTGCTGCCTCTGAGCAGTCGCCATGACGCCCTTCGGGGAGTTGATTTTTGCGAATCTCACGCCTACGTTGTTCATCTCGTTCAGTTCAGTAATGGGGAGTCCAGTACCGAGGACTTGTTCTCCGGCGAAAGCTAATTCGTGCGAAAGCGAGTGGGATGGTTCTCGAGCCGTCTGCGTATGGGCTTTAAGAAATTCCTGGAGGAAGGGTGTTAACATAAAGGATGAGCATAAGTAGTTCAATGCTCTGTAGCACGTCACTCAGAGTTGTGGATAAGTAGGAATGCGACCCGCTCAAGAGGACTGGCTGGAATTTGCCATTGAGAAAGCAGCAAAAAAAGAAGTAAGTCCACCCTACACACCGTACAATTCAAGTTTAGTGAGGAGAACTGGAATTGGAGCCAAGTGAAAGGCCTTACATACAGAATAGGAGTGTCTTTTCTCTTTTCTCCCTAACACAGAAGAACTGTCGCTGCAAGTCGACATGGTAGATCTGCGCTCCAGACATCCATGTTGGGTTTTCTGGAAGCAATACGCTCCATATCTTATCCTTTCTGCATTGTGAAACAGATGTTTTCACGGTATGCGTGTATTCGTAGTATTCGCTCCATATCTTCGCTAGTAGAGTTATTTAGACAAGTGGGCCAGCAATTTTCAAAGCTCATTTGAGAGCCCTTAGAATATCATTCTAACATGCTCTGTTTCTCAAGATTCAGGACCATTACCATTCAATCAATATTTTCCTAAAGATATGGAAAACGTGGTCAGGGGAGATAGATACTCCATTCTGTGCAGTGTGCTGTAGAGCGTATCGCTGGATATGTCTACCCAGTCTAACCTTTCACTCGAGGAAAATGGTAAGCTACCACTTGCGGCGCGTGGGTTTCTCTAGACATATTGAAAACAAACTGCAATAGATTCGCTTCTGCGCAATCGTCCTCAGCTAGGTTTCCGACTGAGGAAACCAGATTTGGTACAATATCGGCCAGTTGAAGTTACTTTGTGCAGTACTTGTTGAAACACTTTTGTTCCCTTTAACTGAACATCTATCCTTTTGATGACGCAGGAGCACAGGTGTGAGGCTCCTATAATGGATTCTCAACTTAAGCACGATCACTTGGTGCTCGGTCTAAAATGACAGCAGGGCGCTATTCAAGGGAAAAAAAACGAAGGGAAACGGTCAGACCTGCGAAAATTAAGGCGAAAGCTCCTCAATGACCTTTTTCAGGTCATTGAGGAGCTTTCGCCCTTAATGACCTGAAAAGCAATTTTGGACGAGTTTCACGTAGTGCTATTAATTGTTAAGGTTGATAGCTGCGCGTATGTACCCTTATATCATGCAGCAATGCGGCCGCTTCTTATCAATCCCTTTGCTTCACATTCTACTTAGCAAATGGAGCAATACGAGCATCAGGTCAGATGCTGTCGTCCATTTGGGGGTGGGCGGGCACGGTCGGTATGTTGCAGTTAGATGGCTCACAAGGGTAGATTCCTTGGAAAAGGCGCTAACGCAGCGCCTGCTCAAGTATTCTAATCGAACTGATCCTTCTTCTTTTCTTCTCACTAGCGTTAGTCCCGCGCCGTCGCAGGGTTCTATTCTTGTTAGACGTCGCCACTTGTTCCGATCCACTGCATCTTCTGCTGTGGCTTTCACTTCAGTGAGGTCCTTCTTGATGACGTCCCTCCATCTTTTCTTTGGGGCTCCTCGTGGTCGCTTGCCCTCTACTTCGTATTCCAGTGCCTTTTACTGGGTGGTCCTCCGGTGAGCCAAGGTGTACGGGGCGATGGTAAGGCCTACAATGCTCTACCGCAGTGAGGGCTCAAGCACAGCCGGTCGCACAGGATGCCAGTGGACTCCCTCCATTTCATCCAGGCTGCGTTGATTCGGGCCTTCACCGCCTGGTCCACGCTGCCATCAGCTCCCCAGGTACTGGAAGTCCTCGACCCTTTCGATGCTCTCGCCGTGGCGGTCTACGATGGGTTCGGTACACTCTTCAGGAGCTCAGGAACTTGGTCTTCTTCACGTTCAGCCGGAGTCCATTCTCAGCGAGCACATCCTGCCACCGCTGCACCTTGTCCTGGAGTTCTTCCCTGCTGTCCGCTATCAGGGCGATGTCGTCAGCGTAGAGGATGGTTTTCAGTGGTCCCTCCATGAGTTCTTTTGCCATGACATCTAGAGTCAGGAGGAAGAGGAACGGGCTGAGGGCTGATCCTTGGTGTACCCCAACCGTGATGTTTACCTCCTTCGTCAAGCCGTGCGGTACGTGCAGCTGCTTTAGCCCCATCGTACATGTCCTTCTCACTCACTGTGGAGACCAGGTGCTTCAGAGCGCTACGTTCTCTGAACGCTCTCCAGAATATAGTCCAAGGAGGCGGTCGAATGCCTTCTCAAGGTCTAGGAAGGCTAGGTAGCAGGGTCGCCGCTTCTCTCGGTACTTTTCCATCAGCTGTCTGGCGATGAAGATGGCATCAGGGTGGTACCTTTCGGGCTTGGAGCCGAA
>MU933153.1:0-11007 GCA_036418165.1 Cooperia oncophora
CTAGAATTTCCAGCCAATGATGTGCCCTGCTCAGAACATATTGCAAAAACGTCCCTTTCGCTGCCCTCTAGAATAACGTGGATGATTATTCAATCTTCCATCGCTACATTTTCCGCAAATCTTTTACAGCATTGGTAAAATGATATTCATAGCCATAATTGTTGGTATTGTCAGCTATTTATTCATAAGAACAATGGATTCAGCGGAGGAAATTACCACCAGGTCAGTTCTTTCGACCATGGTGAGAGAGAACCTATCTCCCCTTGTTAGGGACCTTTATTTTTAATCTTCTCAACACGTTTGCGGGGCTTGTCTTTCCATTGATGCCCGTTCACCTTCAGTTGATCCGATAAGGGAATCGATAGAACATGCCCGCATGGGGGGTGCGACGCCAACATGGCTACTGGGTGATTATCGGTGTTCGTGCCGAACCCTGTCATATGAAGCGCTCGTTCGCTATCGCCACCTCGCGGTCACTACAAGAGAACGTTGTGAGCAACCTGTCAGTAGAAGAACGAGTGTATCCCTCAGGCAGCTCCTAATATCAATGAGAATCGGGACTACTCTCTGGGACCAGTGGTGCAGGCGAACGAGCGCATGGTAAATCTTGGCCGGGTGTGGAGCATTATTTTCAGTAAGTGCAAGTTCGAGGAAATGGGCGTCAAAAGCTGAGTGACGCCTGCAGTATTCGCGGGAGGAGCATCCAGTCCACTCAACTTAGCAGTGGCGCGTGGGAGACGGTCAAGACAATCGTGATTAGCCGCTCCGTAGCTTACGACGATGGGCGTGCCGTTTTGGAAGTTGCATTGACCTGCCGACAGGAGAGGCGATTCCATGTAGACCACGACGTCGTAGACATTTATTGCTATTTTTGGTCACACATCACATAGTGTCGCCAATTGGGACCTAGAAACATTCCGATCTGCGAGCACGACATCGCGTGCGACGTCCACAGTCGCGGCGAATTACGATTGTCTTGCTACATCCGTACCGGAGCGCGTCAAGTCTAGGACTCCACTGCATCTGTAAAGTCGAGAAGCTTTCTCCGTGCAAATAGATTTCTAGCTTCAACGGTATTGTAAGGGGTGAGCAATATGTTAAAACATTTCCCGCGACCAAGTGATCAGCGAAATGCCTCCGTGCATTCGGCATCGTTGTCCGCACTTCGCAGAAAAAACACCACTTTCGTCACTCAAAATGGCAAGGAAACGGAGAGTGAGTTTTGCAACAGTGCAACCGCGTACTGTACCTCTTCAAGACAACGGCTTAGGCAGCGTTCAGACTTCGCGACGGTCGCGCGTTCGACGCGATCGATGGGCACGTTTTCGACTGCATCGAACGCGCGAAGCGCTGCTGAACGCTCCCTTACAAGCGGAATTGTGTGCGTGTGTATAGTGGAGTTCACTGCGGATGGTTGGGCTTGTCAGTGCGGCTGCTTTTGGCGCGGTGCCAAACTCGTTCTCCACCAGTGGTTGAAGCAGGCAAGTGGCAATATTGTATCATATAGCTCGTATTACTCGTCTTTTACTACTTTTGGTCGCATGCGCGATTCAACACGAAGGCAGAGAACGGCTCTGACGCTGTGCATACTCATACTGGCTGACACGCCCAACCGTCCGCAGCGAACTAGAGTTTACATAGCGTTGCCTGGTGAGTCGTAGGACGATTTCCTATGCTCTTGCAGTGATCGGCTGCACCTAGTATAATGCTGATTGGGCTTGTCCTCATGATGAACTCGTCCAAGGCGCCGCCCCACTACTAGGGAAGGGTCTGTGTTCAGGAGCTTCCCAAACGTTTTTAGCTTCTTTCTCAACTGGTGAGGTTTACTGATTTATGACTGAGTACCTGCTACCTGTTACACCTGAACGCGGGAATTGTCATTGAGATTACAGGTCCGTTCCCTCTGCCTCTAATTGGTAATACTCATCAACTCGGCTACAAGGTTTTCATCGAAAAGAAAAGCTTCATCGATGCGATCCGGGAATGGGCTGAGGTAGGGAAACTGTCTAAAAACTTCGTTTTCGGAATACGATTTGAAGGCATAGTCCACGCAGATCGTATAGGCGGACCAGTCAACTGTTGTGCTCCCTTCACTTTTTCCTTAAAGGGAGGATATTCAGAGTAGCAGGACGTAACGGTTGACTGGTCACGCCTATACGGTGAACATGGGCTAAAGTACTGGAATGTTTTAGGCCTACGGATCCCTGCACACTTTTTGGTTAGGGCCAATGCCGATTGTAAACATTTGCGATTACTCCACTGCTGTGGATGCAATGGTTAAAAAAGGCTCAACGTTCGCCGATCGAACTATATTTTATATGTTCAGGCTGACGAGAAGTTCGTTACTTTTTATCGCTTCAAAATAGGCAGTATTTCTACAATATGCATAGGCAGCCGTTCGGTATGGGCTAGGGGACCTCATGTGTGACCTGCAAAGAGAAATGCAGGAGCATTTCCCTAAAATAACTGACCGTGCCGCCGCAACTCGGATCTCATGACCGTCACCGTCAGCTCCAGAATAGTTTTCCATCCATGGGAGGTTCTTCTATGCCATACTCATCTAGGAGGAATAACCACTGAGAGTTATATCAACTGAGCACAGCTAGAGCGAGTTTGTTGTAGCTGCAAAAGTTCCGCAACTCGTCTACCTTCCGGGAATAATAAAAGGCGACGTTGTCTGGGAAGATTAAAAAAGTGGCTTGCATATGGGCTGCACCCCCCTCCCCCCCCCCCCGCGGCAAATCATTGCATAGACTATATCGCACACGAGAAGTCTTTGGACGCAGACTGCGTAGCGAATCCCAAAAATTGAAATATTGACGCCTAATGCTTTGTCGTTGTGGTACGGCATCGTGATGTGTGAGACGGTGGTGTCAGTACGACCCCTCGCCCTATCTACGTACAATATTGCAAGTTTCCCTGGCTCCCTAGGGGTATAGATAGAGTGAAAAACGTGAAATGGAAAAATCACTGAAAGTTTACAACCAGTGAAAGAATTTGCTCGCGGCTCCGGAAGGACATATACGGCCCTATTTCCAGCGTACGACCGCCTTGATGGCCCAACCAACCATGCTATGCACTGTTTGTCGTTTACCCTTTTTTTCGATAATTCCATTTCATAGAAAATCGTGGAATCATCGCAACAAATGGAACTCCTTGGGTGGAACAGCGTCGCTTTGCACTGCATACACTTCGAAATTTCGGTCTCGGAAGAAACATAATCGAAGAGAGAATTATGTTCGAATTTGAGATCGCGTAAGTCGTTATGAAACGAACTATTAAAGGCAACAGGGGGCTAATAGGTAGATTACAAGGGCATGAAACTAGCGACTCATTCAGAATCATGTGCTCTTGAGGGTTCTGAAGAACATACGATAATAGAGCAAAAGACATTTTGTCCCATCTATTAGGAGTTGCAAGTTTAGAGGCCGAGCGTGAACAGTCGAAGAAAAGGAGGACCGGTTTGGAATGTTCGCTAGAGCCGCGTTCATACTTCACGACGTGAGCGGTTAGTCGCTCGATTCCCAAATCGCGCGGCTGCGATCTAGTGGCTGAATCCAGATGGTCAAAGTAAGTTCTCTGGATGTGATCAACGGATGTAGCAGCCCAACGACCAGCAATCACTATTGGTTGATATACTTGCGTGATCTGGGAATCGCGCGACTGAATCATGTCCCCAAGTATAAACATGGCCTGAGTGCTTTGCGACGAGGGAATAAAAGAATCGGCGAATCCAAAATTGATACACATCCAGTCATTTGGCGTGCGTTTTTACAGAACCTTGAGTTCACCTTCTTGCCCGAGTCGCGAGATCGATATCTATATGTTGTAGCTGTTGTGCAGACGAACAGGTGACGATGAAGGAGTTTATCAGGTGGAAGCACAGGGAGACCGACGTATCCGAATGAGAATGAACCTCACCATATAACTACAGACCGACTCAATGTAAACAATGATATATAGGAATAACAATGATAATTCCTATAAACAAGTACTTCTCATTTCATTCACTGTAAGCTCTACAACACTATACTTTCCTTCTTGACACGTTTCCCTTCAACGCCAAATTGCTTCTTCTCCTATTCTCCCTCCGCTAAGTGGGAAAACCTATACGTGAATCGTTAAGTACGCAGGTAGATGGTACAGCCTTGTTCAGATGCTGGGCTATGTCAGGGAGGCTGGGTTTGACCCGGCGCCAGTCCTTTCCTCACCAGCTGTTGAAGCGAACAAGCGACAACAATTGGAGGAAAAGGGCTGGCGCTGCGCCGAAACGCCTTCAATGACAAGCACCAGTATTCTACGCCACCTCGAGGAGGTTCAGCCCCGGGAACCTCTTCGAGGTATAATAGTGAGAAGTTAGACCTCGTCGGCTGGAGCGCGGCCTAAGCCTATCACTTGTAAAAAAAGAGACCTTGAAACCAGAGTGTCCATTTGCAGATGTGAAGAACTGGACAAGCGCTTGAAGACAGAGGGAAGATCCATAAATGCTCATGAAAATCTCGAGTTGTTGATAGGAAACATCATTAACAGAATGCTATTCACGGAGAGATTCGAGAAGGTGAGCAGCAAAGTTTAAATCGTTCTCTATTTTACTATTTCTGCTCCTTCACCTTCACCGGAGGTTCAGTCCACGCTGTTCCGTGAAGGCAGAATACCCCACGCTGAAGAGCCCATTCTGTCAATGACAGCAATAAGCGATCGCTAGTAGGTGCGCGCAAACATAATCTTCAGATGTACACTGGTAAATCTCCACCCAAACGATCAACGTAGACTGTGTCTCTGTTCAGTAAAAAAAGCTGCACAGAGTATGCGTATAGTTTGAATGGAAATTGCTGCTCTTCCTAAGGTTGACAAATTTGATTTTATAGAAAGAGGCAGAGAGATTCTTCTTTCTGAAGAAGAGGTTGGATGACACGATGGAAAACGCCTCACTATTCGACATGCTTGTTGAAGAATGGAATGTGAATTGGCCGTTGATCAGATCGAGGACAGACCGTCTGTTGGAGCCGTTCTATACCGTCATGGATTTCATACGTAATCAAATTGAGCAAAGGTTTGTGGCCCACTCTACTAGGTCAAAGCTGAACCGACTAACTAAGGGAGAGAATTAGGAGAGGGGCGAATTTTTGCCCGTCCATCAATCCCTTTTGGGTTGCGGTCAAGCATCTACTTCTGTTCAGATTCGTAGTGACCTATTTGAAACCCATATAGCCTGTACAATGTTCTAAGGGTTCATTTCGACGGATAGTTGATATGGTCGCAATCCAGCGAGTGATGATTGGCGGCGTTTTCCACCAATAGTGTCACTTCTTGAGAAATCGCCATGGAGGGGCCCATTCCACACCCTCGAGACAGCCACTTGGCCATAGTTGGCGATGATATCCACTTTTTTGTGTGGCGTAGAGCGCCTGATACACCTCAACTTATGGAACCTTGTCATCTAAGGCTTTTCTGTCCAGGAAACGTGAAATAGCCAACGGAACTCACGTCCTGCAAGGCGAAGGCGACGATTTTGTTGATGCTTTTCTGGTTCAAATGAAGAAAGATAAGGAAAGTGGAGTACCAACAAGCTTTGAGTGAGGCTCTATATGATTCTTTCTTCAAATGAGTTGCGTTCTATACTCCACTAATTTTCAGGCGATGAAATGCTGGTCATGTCACTGCTCGACCTGTGGATAGCTGGGCAAGAAACTACAATTACAACATTGGAATGGGCTTTTTCCTTCCTGCTTCTCCATCCGCATGTGAGGGTTTTCCTAGGTTCATTGTATGCGTTGGTTCTGCCCCAAATGTTTGCCATAGATTCCAGGTGAAAGGGAAAGTGGAGGCAGAACTACTTTCCCTCACAAAAGGTCGACGCTTGCTCTCAATCGCGGATAGGCCAAACACTCCGTACTACAACGCCACACTGACGGTGAGTTTGGGCTCTCAGGGGCCACTGAAACTGTAGCCCGCCCTGGCTGTATGGGTGATGTCCAGCCTATTATTGTGCTGCCGCTAGTTGAACGCACGTGTCTCCTTGTATCAGGCTAGGATGATCAATGCTCGATCGATAATACGCCGGTATGACATAGTACTAAGAACTACTGCGCCCATGCGGCCAGCGCGAACATCTGTTTTAAAGACACATAGTACGCTCACACACATTGAGGGTGTATGTGACTAGCAGCCCCCAGCTGTCGAAGCATAGCGGTTTCCCCGTTCAAACATGCGCAGGAATGGAGATACAGGACCGTGAAACACGCTAATTCTCGTCACCTGCTCCGGCCCAAGGCCATTTTGGCGGCGCAGATTCCGTCGCTCAATAACATCGCGATAACGCGCAAGTGTCGCGCGTGCGGCGCAATCGCTTGCATGTTATGCCAAAGCCCTTTGATTGCGCTCTCAAACACCAAAGGTAAAACGCAATTTCCCTGATGCGGATAACATTGGAGGTGCTGCAAAATAAGAACAGAAGATGATGACGAGGGTCAGAACTTAAAAGCAACTGTGCCACTTCTGCAACATCCCTCGGAGGCCGCGTATGTCCACGAAACATGAAAATAAAAACGGCATACTCGTTAGTTTAATACAAGCAAAACGCAATTTCCTGATGCGAATAAAATTTGAGGTGTTGCTCATGCTTCAAAATCCATGTACAAGGAGATGAAGATGACACAGGCTAGAAATGAAGCACAACGATGTAAATGTAAACAAAACAAAAATGAAAAAATCAAGGAAAGGCAAATTAGTTAAAATCGCCTGTAAATTTCTACGATCCGGCGCGAATCCGGAGCAGCCATAGAAATACTTAGAATAAACGAGTGGGACGCTTGGATTGTTTTTATTCTCATGTTTTCTGGGAATGCGCGGCCTCTGATGGATTCTGCGGATGCAGCCGAGTTGCTCTTGAGTTTCTGAACGCCTTGTCATCCTGCTTCTGTTCTACTTGTTGTAGCACACTCGAATGTTAATCCGCATAAAGGAGATTGCAGTGGTTTTAACTTGGATGTTTGAGAGCGCAATTAAGGACTTGGCAAAGTGCCAAGGAGCCGCACGCGACACGCGCGCTTACGACGGATGTTATGAAGGACGGGAATCCGCGCCGCAAAAAGGTATAAGGCGGAGCATGGAGGAATTAGCGTGTTTCACGGGTCCTGGTATGCTCCATTCGCTGGGCACTGTTTTGGCAGGGGAGCCGAACACAATCCGAGAGCTGGGGGCTGATAGTCTCATACACATCCTGGGCTTATCGGGAGTTTGAGCGTACCATGTGTCTTTCAGATGCGTTAGGAAATTTGTTTTCAGGAAATCCACAGATGTGCATCAATACTTCCGATGAATCTGTGGCGAAACACATCTGAAGACACTGCTGTTGGATCCTATGTGATTCCTAAAGGAACCACCATTACTGCTCAGATCTCTGTCATTATGACTGATGAAAAATACTTCAAAAACCGGAACGAGGTAAAGAAATTCCCTCAAAAAAAGCTGAATGTGCAGATTAAATCGATCGTATTGCTATTTTCCTGTTTTCTATAAATCTTGCAGCAACCTTAAGGGAACAAAGAGGAGGGGTATATAACTGAGAATGCCACTATGGTCGGGGTGACTCCGCCTAAGGTACATTCGATGGTACATACCTTTAGCACGGCTGACGGCTGTTTTGGTAATATCTCTGTGCCACTTCATTATTTTTTTTCCGAACTAGCGACACAAGGCGATTTAAGTCCGCCTTTTACCAATTTTAAATACGCCAATTGGCGCCCTAGGGTATAAATGCCTTGGATAACTCGATACGAATAGGGGGGGGGGAAGAGGGGGTAAGGGGGGACGGGCCTTCATGCTCTACGGTGTTCGCAGTCTCGCTGACATCATCCGTAATCAAGGTGTAAGCATCGTGATGGGTGAAATGGGGTGTAACGGCTGAGCATACCCCCCCCACCCCAGTCAGAGTTGCCTTCTCTGGTATAAGGGCCCTCTTCCTCGTCCTGATACCTTCAAGGAACTGAATTACCTTCAAACTTCCTGAAATTTCATTTCTCTCTACCCCTTTCATTTGTTTCCCAGAAATGGTTGCAGTTTTTGCTAAAAAATGGAAACGGGGAAAGTACAAATCGAGACCATATTTGTCTCGCAGCCTCGGTATCAATGTTCTTTCAACAGCTTCATGTGACCAAATAAACAAGCCCGCTTCCCGCGAACCAAAGTGTGAACTCGAGGGTTCTTATGATTTCACTTTCAGTTCAACCCCGATCGTTATCTAAATGGTAACAAGCTGGATCAAAAGGTTGTTCCATTCGGTCTGGGAAAGAGGTCATGTCTCGGAGAGTCGCTCGCTCAAGCGGAATTATATCTGGTGAGGTTTATAATTAGTACGAGATTATAATCGCTTTCGCTCCAGTCGCTGAGGCGTGTCAGAGGGCGGGATGCGGCACCAGTCCGTGCTCCATCGGCTTTTGAATGGTGCAAGCGACCTAAGGTGTCGGTGAGGACAAATGGCTGAGCGCGCGGCGACCGAAAAAACCAGCCTCCTCACACGCCCCGGCGTCTGCAGCGAAAACGACCATACGTATTGTCGACCACGGCGCACATATTACGTTACTTTTTAAGATCATCGCCAACATTCTGCTTCGTTACAATATCGATGCCGATCCTTCACACAAGCCAAGCATGAAGGCCATGAATGACCTCCAATTCTTCAGAAAGCCACAACCTTATCACATTCAATTTGAACGACGATCATTATGAACCCTTAGCTTGTTTGTATTTTGAGCAGATTTTTTTAATTTCACGGCATGTATTCTTCCGTAAATATTTTTTTTCTGTTCTTGCGTTTACCCTCATTTCAACTGAAGCTACTGAATCTGTTCAACACGGGGAAGTTTACCAACCACTGCTGATATCTTAGTTTTGTTCGCTGTGGATGCTGGGGCCTGTCAGGGGGTGGACTCAGTTTTGTGCGGGCCAGCTCGTCCTCCTCCAATTGTGGAAGAGGGGAAACCGACAGCAATAGGTGGAAAACGTGGTGACCCCGCGCAGCCCAGCCTGCCCACGTGCTCCAGCAGCCGCAGCGAACAGGCCCTATTTTCTTCCTGTCATTCTTGCATTTCATAAAATCTTTTAAATTGTATGCTTGTTGGCTTACGCATTATTCTGAGGTTTTCATGATATCCACCAGAAAAACTGCCCTCAGTCTCTGATTGTCCTGCAATCAAATTTCCACAGGAATACAATCTATTTTGCAAAGGTTCTGCTCTACAATGGGTTCATAAAGAAAAATAGAGGAAGGAACTACCGCCGTTGACCAACCTCCTTTTTGGGGTGCAGCACGCATTCTGCTTCCATTCGAAACCGTGGTGGCTAGTGGAATGTGATACGGTCAACACAATGAATGTGGGGGCCCAGCGATGTGCACGTCAAATTTTATCCTCCCGGAACAACATGGAACAATCTCGCACCAATCTGCCGTTCCCAGAGGGAGGAAGACTTTATCGGCCCGAGCGGAATCAGACCACTTTGCACTCAGGGTACAGCATCGATGCTGTATACTTATTGTGACTCTCTCAAAAGTATTCCCCTCCGTATTACTAGTCAAGAATAGGAATGTGATAAAGGGGAAGAGAGAGGCTCGACCCCGCCCATTGGATCAGCGCGAAACGTGTCTTAGAGACGCCAAGAAAATGTGATTTCAGGAAATTCACAGATGTACTCTACTGGTGCTGATGAATCTGTGGCGAAACACATCTGAAGATACTGTCGTCGGATCCTATGTGATTCCTAAAGGAACCACTATCACAGATCTCTCTGATCATGACTGATGAGAAAGACTTTAAAAACCGATACGAGGTGAGAAAAAAATTCGAGCCATTCACTGAGCGCATTCGTTTATTTCTACTGATTCCAGTTCAATCCCGATCGCTATTTTGATAGCGAAAAGTTAGAACAAAAAGTGGTTCCGTTCGGACTAGGGAAGAGATCATGTTTGGGCGAATCGCTTGCCCAAGCAGAGCTTTATCTAGTGAGTTCTGTCGGTAGTCGTCGCTAATTTCTCTAAAATTTGAGTGGCTGGAAAGAAGGGGGGGGGAGGGAGACAGGTGGTAACTTGACCAGATCAGTTTGTTTGACACTTCCATAAAGATAAGATTCCTTCATCCCTCGCCCCTCAGTCCCACAGATTCAACCTGAGCAGAACATATGTGACCAGAGCGTGCCAGGGAGGGCAGAGAGACGCCTAGCTCGTGCCCAGCACTAGCAGCTTAGGCTTCTTTTCTGTGCTCTATGCTACAGAACTATTTACAATCACAGGGGACCATCTCACTTCAGGAGGCATTACGGGTTGCTCGACGCACCCAGAACTTGCCCTAGCACCCGGCTGCGTTCAAACTTCGCGATAACCCGCCTCATCGCAAAGTCCGAACACAGTCCTACGTATGTGCATGCCGCCATGTTTCAACGGATACCCGACCAGAGCTTTTTATCCCCGTGGACGAGCAAATATAAAGTTCATGTGTTCAAATGCGTGCTGGCACTGACGTTGTTGAGAAGCGGAACGATGCTGCGGCTTGTCCTGCCGTTGGGAAAGAGGATTCGCTGAAAACGACCACCCTCCCCAATTGTCTACTCTGATACCATCCACTCCAAAACCGACCCATCCTTGCCTTACTTTCTGAAAGATTGCCGTCGAACGGGCAGAGTAGTGTAGGAGGGGAGTAGACACTCTCATGAGGGGGTGGGGGCGGAGGGAGAAGGGTAGGCAGTCTTCGGAGCCTGCGGATGCTGACGCGTCTTAGCGGGGCACCAGCCCTTTCTTCATCATTTGTGGATGTTAGCAGACGACCACTTGTGATTAACTGGCTGGCGCGTGCTAATGGCCAAGGCCACGTCGCAGCGAACGGGACTGTACATTGCGCCTAGAACGGAGAAACCAACCACTAGAAGAAAATCTTCCTCGGCAAAATACGACCCTTTCCTCTTCAAACTATCTAGTACGATCACGTGGCGGCGCGACAAGCCATAAGGCTGTTC
>MU933163.1:0-10708 GCA_036418165.1 Cooperia oncophora
TCCATTTGCTCCATGCAGCGTTGATCTTGCAGTGGTGTCGGCCTTGGCATCTCCGTCTGCGGCAAGCGTAGACCCGAGATACGGAAACGTCGTTGCTCTGGAGAGGGGTGTTCCATCGACTACGATTGACGATGTTGTTGCGGTGGTGCACATATATTCCGTCTTGCTTATATTAAGCCTGAGTCCATGGCTGGCCAGCTCTCTCTTCCAGCGGTTGACGCGCCGTTCTAATTTCCCTTTGGATCTGTCCATCAGCAGTACATCGTCAGCATATCCCAGCGTCAAAGGCGGCTCTTTCCTGATGTTCCTCGTAGCGTAGTCCATACATAGAATGAACAACAGTGGCGAAAGAGCCGATCCCTGGTGAACACCGACAGCCACCCGGAATTGTGGAGTGTCTCCGACAGGTGTCCGGATAGAGGTTGTAGAGTTCAAGTAGGTCAGCTGGACTGCCTTAATGAGTGCTTCTGGAACTTGCTGATACCGAAGAGCTTCCCAAATGAGTTGACGCGGCACTCTGTCGAAGGCTTTCTCCAGATCCAGAAAAGCCAAATGAAGTGGCTTGTTCCATTCTCTAGCCTTTTCCATCAGACGGCGAACAACGTGGATGGCGTCTGTGGTCCCGTGTTCAGGTCGAAATCCGCACTGCATCCGACTGATGTTAACTATTTCCCTCAGCCTGGCGTCCAGCACATGTTCAAAAACTTTTCAAAGTGTGGCACATTAGTTTCAAAAAAAAAACGGGTTTCATGGAAATATTCCCTAAAATTCATGAGTGAATACGTTCGGCAGCTGATCCTCCACTACTGGGTCTACAAGCTCGTCAAGTCCTCGAGAGATGTCTCTATATAGTAAAGATGGCCTAATCGAGGTTGATGATCTCTCCAGTTGCTTGATTGAGACTTTGCCGCTCAGTATTTTCAGAGGGAACGGTCCATATCCTGAGGGGCTAAAGTGTGAGCCTCTCCCTAACTCAGCCCCTGCCATTTCCACCATCACACCACCTTATTTCCGAGATTGCTCTTCCTAACAAGTAGTTTGTACCCACGTGAGTCCCCTAACTCTAGACAAATCCTTATAGCCGCTTGGGGGGGTCGCACGGAGCATTAGCGACTTCCTCTCTTCTCAAGTGGGAGCCTGACTCATTTTTTTATCAAATCCGGTATTGTCTCCTGAGATTTCGCCCCACACTAGCTTCCGAATTTTCATCTCATGTTGAAGATTTCACTGCCTAGTTGCAAAATGACAGGCCATTTTTGTGAATGCTAAGTGTTAATATGAGGGACCTTCGAAGTCGCAAATTCAGTGGTTATAGGAAATGTATGCAGAAGTTGACCGTTTCCTCACATATAACTTGTAAATAGTTGGTCAAAAGAAACTGAGATATGCTTTTGCCTTTGTCGAAACTAATTCTTGGGTTGCAAGGCTGTAGTGCAAGGCTAGCGAATCGCTTCTGTGGACATGTCCATGATCGAATCCTGCTCAAACTAGCCAAGTCTTCTATTCTTCCGGGTTCGACTGACTGGTATCAAGCTCACCTGGAAGAGGGGGCAGACGTGCAAGAGAATAGTAAATCGCCGCTTCGTTGCGCGCGGCAATGGGTGCGACGTTTCCTACCCTTACAATTGGAGCATCAGATTTCATGCAGACACGGACATGGTAGACATTTATGTCTATTTTTGGTCATACATTGTCTATTCTCGACCAATACCACCTAAAATCGTCGTCATTAGCGGGCGCGACGTCGCACGCGACGCCCACTGGCGCGGCGAATTACGATTCTCTTGCCACATACCCCTCCTGGGGGTGGATGGAGGGGGGGGACAAGGACGATGCCTTGCACAGCGAAGAATCCCTTCGATCCATTGTAAAGATCAAATATTCAGGTTCAAATGCCAATGATTATGATTAGTCGAAGGAGCAGTACGTTCTGAAAGTGATCGAGCAACGCCGAATGTTCTTGACTAGCGGTTTTCTAACCACCATAGGGTCAGAAGAATCGCTTCGATCGAAAACAGACAAAAGGGACGCGTATGTGAATGTTCTCTGGTTTCCCAGTGGGTTTCCCAGCGTGAACCAAGTGAAAACGTATTTCGAGGAGGCATAACAAGTACTCAGCTGGATGTATAATGACTTTCGCTTGGATAGCATGGGTATAAAAATCATTTCATAGCGTTTTGATGAGAAATTGTGGTCTGAAAGTGCATATTGCCTCGGGAGTACATAATTCTGCCCCTATTCCTAGTTGTCTGGAAGAGATGCTTGGCAATTCGGCATGGTGCCAGCACGATTTGAATTATATCCATCTTGAGCACTTGAGCGTCGCGAGAATTCATATGGGCTTGTTGACCTGAGCATAACACTGGCGATTAGCCGGCTTACAGAATCAGTGGACATGTGTTCGCCGGGAAACGGCTGCGCATCCGCCTATTCCTCGACCTCAGAATGATCCTCCACTTGGTTTCAGCGCTCACCTTCCTTCAGGTTAGGCATTGAAGCCTACCTTTCCAGCAATTTGAGGATTTTCGGAGACTTTGAATATGATGACGATTCTCGCTTCATCCTTCAGCTTTCCCTTCTGGTTTCACTCTGTCATTTGCCACTAGAGGATTACTAAGTGTTCTACTTGCTTCTGGGTAGTTACTTTAGTGTCGGCTCACAGCTGTATTCCGTGAAAATATTCGAAGTATAATTTGGAATTCGCTAAAAGCATTAGTTGAGGTAAGTGTCTACAATGAACTTACCCAACCGGGCATAGGGGCATTTCGGTAACTTCTAACTACCGTACAAATCTGTACTTTCGTGAACTGCTGGTTGATGGGGACGCTACGAGCTTAGCCCTACGACATTTTTTAGTATCTTTTTTGTATGTTGGACAACCTTCTTCGCAAGAAGGTGTATTGAAAGGGTTGTTAGTTAGTTCCACGAGGAATTTTGCCCCATCCTAGACGGAAAGGGTGGGGAAGGAGGTCCGGGCTAGGTAAACCGAATCCTTGGTGCAAAAATTGTTTCCCCGTTTCAGGAGAATTGGCTCACCTAACTCTTCGCAAGGTCCTCCACTTCCATCACCGTTACTCTTGGCTCATTCTCTATCTTTTTCAAGACTTTCTTGGTATTTTCCAGACAACGACCTCATCTAATGCCCACTGATACAAACCTGTCACCTCTATGCTCTGACGAATATTCCGATGAGTTCCTAGCCGATAGTTGATTGCTTTGAGTCATCAGTAAATGTCCTGCTTGCAGTACACCCCTCCCTGTACGTCGCTGCGCATAATGCTATCATTTAGTTTTACAGTAGTTTGCAAAATCTACGGTATGTTGACGTAAAATGCTCGCCCTCCTTCCCGTCGCGAGAGGACTAGCACCACCTTCATACACCGAAGTCGTCCTTCATCAGCCGTAGATTGAAGATCCAAATTGCTGCAGTATTTTAGCGTCATTTGTCCCTATAATCGAGTCACTATTACAGTAAGTATTGTCAGCGATCAGTCTAATTAGGTATCCTTGAAGTGGGTCTTTGAGAGAAACCCAAACGAAAGAAGAATACATTAGGTCATTATTTCTCGTTCATTATTACAGTAAGTATTGTCAGTGATCAGTCCTAATTAGTATCCTTGAAGTGGATCTTCGAGAGAAACCCAAACGAAAGGAGAATACATTAAAGGCAGTTGGCACGATAAATCCCCCAAGACGACTAGGATCAATACTCCTGGCAGGATAGAATTCCGCGACCCTGGGCAGGCGCTGCATAGCGGTTTCCCCGAGGAAGGTGCCCTTATAAGGGCCCTATCAAGCCACAACTTTACGTCCCAAACGCCCGCCACGCCCGCCCGCCCACAAACGACCATTTCCTGACGCTCGTATTCATTCATTTGCTAAGCAAATTATGAAGCGATGGGAAGCGGCCGTGATGCTGCATGCATACATGGGTACACATATGCAGCCGTATCTTCGGTAGCGGTGATTGGTAAGATGCCTACGTCGTCCAAATTTTTACAAGTCACTGAAACGGAGAGGCTTTTTCTTCGCAGGATTTTGACCGTTTCACTCCGTTCTTTCGCCATTTCCCCACTATACAGCGCCCTACTAGCATTTTAGGCTAAGTAGGAAACCATCGTGCCAACTGCCTTTAATTTTCATTTCTGGTGTTGCCTGACCATCATCGTAATCTTTTTGGTAACTCCTCTGACGTCAAGCAAAGACAGACTTATTTGCGGAACCAGGTCTGATCCTTTAGCGGTTGGCATGAATCGTTTTTACACCTCCTGGACTTTGCTCGCATGTGCTAAAAGACAGAACCTCCTCTATTCCGCTCGGGTTAATGGGTGACCTATCGGTCTAATTCCGTTGGTGTTGGGCAGCATCGTCCACATCGCGGCACTCATTGCGTTTCCTTTTTAATTATTTATGAATGGCTGGTCGGCTCCATGACGGATCACTTTCTTAATTGCATCGCATGCGGCGGCATTAGGTAACCGCATAGGCTAAACCTCTCAAGCAACATGTTGACCGTGCTTGTTAGGTAATTAACCCAAAGGTTAGATTCGCCCGTAAAAATTTGCACCACTAAGGTGAACGGTTTCACCCAATGAGAGCTATCACGCTCTGATCGCTTCTCTCATCCCTCGTATGTCCATACGGTCCTTCCCTTTTTTGGACTGTACGCTCATAGCAACCTAACCTTCTCACCGGGAGTTCTTTCCTACCGAAGTGAGAAACTTCTTCTCATGCGCGGCTTGAGATATGAAGAATTCATCCCGAAAAAGGGCCGAATCAGCCAGTCCGATTCCCTGCTATTTGCGAGAACTAGGATTCCGCTACTCTGCTTGAATCGAGCGGGCATTGCCTCACTTCGGAAAAGTTTAACATCAGAGTTTGAAGAAAGCATCCTCATTGGAATTTGAAAAGTCTTCTCAAACGCCCTCCTTCTCTTTTTACAGCCTCCTAATTATTTTTCTTCAGTGATATTTACTGTCGGCAATTGAGTAGACCTAAATAGATGAGCAAACCTGATGTGATTACTATCATAACCATTTGTGGCGCTCATCTGTCTTCTACTTCCATCCGCTCTTCGTCATTCGTGCTATCTGGCTCGTAATGCTCTTCTCAATGCTCGCTATTAATTGAACACAATTAACGTCGATGAGCGCTGAAGAGCACCATCAGCGCGTTCCTCCCACCGGGCAGTGACAGCCGTTGCCTTATCCACTCATTCACTTCTCGTTTTCCTGTACCCCACCATGTTGATAACTATTGCTACCAACTAAGCCTACATATTGTATACCTACAAATCTATTGATGTTCATAGATGGTTACGGTATTCCAAAGCGTTCCTTTGGAAACGTCAACCTTTGCGGGCCACCGTTGTGCAGGGATTTCTACATCATTCCGCCATTTTCTACATGGGTCATCAAAAATTCCACCCGCTTTTTCCAAGATTCATGTATTCTGTGTCCGAAACCGTGTTCTGATAACTTTAGAGCATGAAATAACCGCCAAATAGACCCTAGGACACGCAGTTCGGAACGTCAAAAGAACAAGCATGAGTACACTCGAAATCCCTGAGATGAGGTAGGCGTGGCTGCGTACTTCAACTAAACGTCGTGGTGGCTATGCTTTTGGAAGAGATATTTTCATTTTGACCCAAATGTGGTCACGTCTCTGTCCAACAAAGAACAAGATTGGCGGTTGTCTCAAATTGAAATATCCCACGAGTAAAATTCTGGGCCATGTTCGAATGCCACGCCTACCCCGTCCCAGGGATAAGGAGTATAATCACAGTTTGTTAGTTTCCTTGAATGAGACATCTGTTTTCAGTGCATCTTGGAAGGCTTTGTAGATAAAGTTTTGGCGCAGTTCGACTTGGTGGGGGCAAAATATGCTACTCACTAATCGTGTTGATGAACAGACTACCGCTGTGAAGACTCGTGAATTCTCGTAACCAAATGGCTCAATGCACCATTCCACAGCTTCACAGGAGTTTACAGGTCTCACCAAAATAAGACCTGTACTCAACATCAACTGAAAGAAAGGGACTAACGAGGGCAAATTGCCCCTCCAGGCCAGGCAACAATTCTTGTATGTCAATAACAAGAGCATCTGGACAGATTCTCAGATAAGGACCCTGCGAGACGACTTTTCAAGTTCCATTCATAGCAACACATTATCGTTTGGTCACAAGGAGCTGGACTACTAATATGAAGTACGTGCTCCCCATATCCTGAAGGAGAGGAGATCTTGGCTGCATGCTCGAGTTGAACGTAGCGACAGTTGTTTTTCTATGGAACATGCCTTTTGGCCCAATTCTTGGGGTTGATGACCATGCCAACTTAAATAAAACACTTCCACGAAAACGTATCCTGAGCCGTTTTCGCGTAATTATGTGACCACGCCCTCCTCATCTTCGCGACCTGAAGTGTATGTACATCTGATCGTCGGTCTCTGTCTCAAAGACATGTAGTTTTGCGACGGGCCCTGGCAGCATTTCCTACCATTTGAAGTCTGTTTTAGTCCCCATCCTCTAATAGATATAACGGCGTCTTTCTCTGAGAAGTCTCTGAGCTATTGCTGGAAATCTCTAGAGTAATGCCTACTTAAAAACTGTCGCATTATTTCCGTGCACAGTTGAATTTACACGTACTCCACATCGGGATAAAAATCTTGTCCTCCACAGCTTGGCAGATTCGGGAACTTATCGCTCAAGCTTTTTGCAAGACTATAGCAGAGACATGTTTACTCCGACTGGAAGCGGCAATAAAATTGACAAAATCAGCTCCTTCTTTGTTGAAATTGTGCGACACTAATTGGTGGGCGAGGACACATTCCCTTTTTTTTGTGACATAGAAAACCATCGAGGAACCGCGACTACACCAGGTCCTTCAGACCCCTTCCATAAATTATTTGAAGGCGATTAGAATTTTTTCTACCTAAACCAGTTTGCTCTGAAGTGTTGCATTTTAACGTGCCGATCAGCGAATATGAACTGATACAAAGGCTATTGATGTTGACCCCTTCTCGAGAGGCGCTAGCAGTCCACTAAAATCGCATGTGATATATGTATAATGTATTAGATATAGGGTGACCTTTACAATGACTTGTGGGGCCCAGCCGACAGCAACACTGTTGCGAAAGGGTTGGTCCAGTAGGGCACAGTACGGGAAGAGGGCTTGCGACTCCGGTCAAAAGTCGAGATTTGATTCCGCCCTCTCTCCCGGAGAATGACCTCCCACTTCATCACCTCAGAACCTAATGGTGCTACCTCATTCTAGGAGAAGACAGAGAAATTTTCGGACACAATTTTCCAGGCAAAACGCACGAATTTTGTTGTTCATTTTTCCTCGACTGTCCGCTGTCAACTTGTCACGAATGTTATTGTTGATGTACCTAACCTGTTACACTGAAATGCATGACATTCAAGATGTCAAAGCGTTTTTGTTTCACACATCTGCGTCATGGCATGCTTGCCGCAGATTTTTGCTGAGCGATGACAGTTTTTCCCAGAAGCTATTTCTCATACATGCATGCCTGCGGTGAGCTGCATAAGTGCCTCCAGCGAGCCGTTCCGGCGAATTTATTTCTAGCCAGTCCTGTCTACGAAGATCCATCACAGCCTATTCTTTATTTGTTCCTGTGCGTGGTGCACGTAAAATTGCCCCTGTCGAATTGCATTGATTCGCACTTACCATTACATGGATGTCTTTCAAGAGAGTCGCCGCTAGTGGGCCTCGCGTGCGACGTCGCGCCCGCTAATGACGACGATTTAAGGTGGTATTGGTCACAATGTATGACCCAAAATAGACATACACTCCTTATCCCTGAGCCAGAGTAGGCGTGGCATTCGAACATGGCACGGAATTGGTTACTCGTGGAATATTCCAGTCTGGGACAACTGTCATCTTGTTCTGTGTTGGACAGAGACACGACAACAATTGTGTCATGAAAATATCTCACCAGAAGCATAAACACCTTCAGGTTAAGTTGAAACATGCGGCCACGCCTACCCGATCTCAGGGATTTCGAGTATAAGTGTCCACCATATCCTTGCCTCCATCAAATCCGATGCTCCAATCAAAAATGTGCTGCAATTTCAGGGAACGTTGCGCTCATTGCCGCGTGCGACGAAGCGGCAATTCACGATTCTCTTGCCCGCCCCCCCCCCATCAAGTATATGTAACCATCATCCCAAACGACTGGGCATGTGACGCTGGCGTGAGTTGGATTGCAGCCAGAACAGTTAATCCCGCCGATAGTTGTGGACTCGGAAGGGCATCATTGAAGGAGACGCCGCCTTGGCAGCGCTCCAGTCCACACCCCTGTTACACGCCCTATCTTTTGCAGGAATCATGACGATACACATGAGAGCGTTGTAGTTAATGGTGGTGTTTCATAACGCTCGGAGTTCGTTCAAATATGAAATCCTTGAATTCAGTCTCATTCCTCCTATTTTCGTCTCAGCGGTCACGCATGCCTTTTGAAGGACTCAAGAAAATATGAAGCCCACACACCATTTTCGAAGCCTTTTATTCTTGGAATTCAGTACAGTAATAATCTTGTACATATTTCTTCCCCTCTTAATGGGCTCTTTTTTTCTAGACTTTGTAGTAGGAGCGGTAATTGAGAAGGGTCTCCCGTCTCTTCTCCTCCAGATTCGGTATTCTAGCCGACTGGCCTGCTGCAAATGCCTACAACCTCATAGAACACTCACCGTTTTCCTGTTTTCCACAGCAATACTCGGACCTGGAATCAGGGTACAGCATCGTTGTGTAGAACATGTAGGGGGTCGTACTTTTTCCAGAGGAATACGTTGGGAAAAATATTTGTTTTCGTGATTTTTCCTGTTTCATGTGTACTGTATGCCCCCCCCTGCTCGACTGGAGGTTTCTGGGTGGAAAAACTGGAAAATGTGGAAAATTGGCAGGTAGGTGTTGGGAAAGGAGGGGGGTTCGTAGCAAGACCGCCACTTGGATGGGGAGGGGTCGTACCAGGATCCTTCTCCGGAGGGCGGGGGTCCGTAATCAGTTAATAAGCCTGATGATCCCAGTGCCATGCTAATGAACATTACTTCTGCTGTTTCTTTTTTTTGCTATTTGAATGAACTTCATGGTCAAGTATAAGAGGCTACCTGTCGGTGCCGCCGTAAATTGCGGTCACAGTTCTGAACGATGATTAACATTGTGTAAGGGACATAAAACATCTACGCCATGACATAAATAAAGCACCTGTGACGGAGCAGTAAAACAAGTAAAGAAGTGCAAGGCTTTAAAATGCATGCGAATGTCGTCGACAAGCCAGGTGTGATAGCTGCACTTTCCCAGAAATCCACTTATTCAACTACAATAGATGGTGCTAGGGGCTAGCCACAAACGATCCCACCCTGGGTTTTTCTTGAAGTCCTTCTGTCAATAGGATGAACTGTCAGTAAGTCATGCGAACAGTCATGGAAGGATTAGGGTGCCATTCCTGTCTAAATTCCACTGTTTTCCCCTTCCTCTTCGGCTTCCTTATCGAATGCTTGGCTTCTGAATGTTTACTTGTTCATCTCAGTTAGTCTTCCTCGTTTGCGGGACTTGACTGGATGCCTACCGGTCATTCTTTCACCTCACAGTTCACACTCAAAAAGGACATTTGACGGGAATTCCCTGCTTACTTTCTTTTCCAAAAATGGCCTCTGTGCAATTCATCTCGGTCCTCACGCAGTTTTGTGCATAATTTCGACCATAACAGTAATGCCATGTCATAGCTGGGGTATAGCCCTTAGTTTTTTTTTTAAACTCAGAATGGTAGCGAATCTGCATGACTGCAGGCGGACGTGATCGAAGTAACCGCTACGAGACCGCGCGCAAACTTGCCATGAAATGCGGTAGCATCATTCGCCCACAGTCCAGCCGAAATCAAAAGATCGTTGAGCACCTTGTCATCATGAATGATAACAGATTATTATTATTTATATTACGAAAATATCGCACTACATTACTCATATTCTTACAAACCATTTTCTGTGCTTCATTTACAATGAAAACATCCATAATCAGCTATTTTTGTTGCAGAAAAACAATCAGTGTCACCGGGCCGTGCAGCTACGGCTGGTGCACTCCGACCGCCATCCACCAATCTTCGTTCTACAGCACGAGGAAGCGGGTAAGTATTCTGAATAGTATTCTGCACGCGTGGTGCTCACTTAAAGGGGGATGACTCCTTCGTCTGCCCCATATTCACATGAAACTGCGACTGGAGCTGATGACTTGACATCAAATCAGCATAGAACCAGCGTTGCGATTGTACGTTCAGTCTTGTTCGGTGCTGGCGTGAGGGCTGCTTTGACGCGGCACCAGCCCTTTTTTGCCAGTTGTGGAAGCTGGCAGGTGATCACAGTTGGTGGAAAAATGCGAAAACCAGCACCCCCTTAAACGTCTCAGTATTCGCAGCGAACAATACTGCATTCATGTCACATTACACGGTGGCAGGTCGTGAGTAGGAGAGTCCAAATAGAAGTTTAAATCTATAGATGTCAGTGTACTTCCCAGTAGAGGAAAAAGCAGTAGAACCTTCGAGAACGATCTGAATAAACCCTCAATACTGGATTTTGGGTACTGGACGAGCGCGCGAAAAGGCGGGAAGCGAAGAAACACTGATTGTGAGCGGTAGAGGCTACAGTCAGCGTAGAGAAAAGAAAACTATCGAAGCGACGTGGTCCCACTCCGATAGG
>MU933165.1:0-10005 GCA_036418165.1 Cooperia oncophora
AAGGCCTACAAGCGTTGCATTAGCGTTACCTGCGTCGCAGTGTGATTTCCTACGCTCCTGCCGGGAAAAGGTTGCATATCGAATCCTGCGGATTGGGCTTGCCGACGTCCGAAAAACTCCTTCAAGCCGCCGGCCCACTGGTTCTGTTGAGAGTGTTTCCGAGTTTTATATTATGATAACTGCTGTTTTACGCCGCAGTTCGCGCTCCGAAAGTTACCACAAGAATGCTGAGTTATGGGCAAAAGTCGAACCCCAGGCGGGAGTCGAACCCGCACCTCACGCTTTCCGGGAGAGCTCCCTATCCGTTACGCATCCGTCCGGTTGTAGAGTTTCCAACGTTTCTTTTCCGCTTCTTTCCCTACTGGGGAGTCACTCATGCGCTACAAGTTCATGATTGAGCACCTACTACCCGGGAAACTGTCTCTAAAGGCTCGGTCCGCGATCAGATATAGAAGTTGGAAATACCTTGTTGGGAGGGTAGTGTGGTCCGCGACGAACAACCTTGTACCGGTTTCGCGGCAAAAAATTGTAAGGGAGGGGCGCTATAGCGCAATATAGGTTCAGTGACGCCTCCTTTTTTCCAGTGACTCCGCCTCCAAGGCCGTCTTTCAGTGAAAAACGAAGCTGCAGGACGAAAAAGCATGAAAGTCGTCACTTGTACGGTCGTAGAGTTCTTATCGGGGAATCAGCTGTGCGGATGAGAGCGTAATGTTGGAGATGGAGTTCATTGGGCACGTACAAAGTGGGATCGAAATGGGGTTCTATCTAGGGCAGGTGGCATGTTTTTTCTGCCTTTTTCTTCACTATCGAGTTACTCAGCACCTTGTCGTCTATATGCTAATTCCTTATCCACTATCTGTGATGGCGAATGATCGCGGGTTTTGCTTTAAGGCTGCAGGCTATCTTGTAATCGTGGGCGATGGTGGATGTCCCGGCACGTCAGTCTCAGTCAGGCACTCAGTCCCGGCAGTATGGCAGGCGTGCTTCTGCCTCGAGGGAGGGTACTGAGAAACGACGTAGTCTTTTGAACTGATCATGAGAAGTACATTATACTTGTATGTCTTTGGACAGTGATTACGATTCCCATTCATCTTCCATATCTGCTGCAGACATCCCTAATCAAATTTATGGGAATTTTTTCAAAGGAACCCAAAATCGACGAATTGCATTCAGTTTGCAGTCGGATTGCATACATGGGGCAAGTGAGCGCTGTACCACGTTACCGTGTTAGTTGGAGCCACGCCCTAAATTTGAAGTTGACGGGAGCAGACTGTCATTTTAGTACCTCAGCGACCTCGCCAGAGATCCGCAGCAGGTGTTGGCGACGGAATCGAATCATCTTCCGACCAGAACACATTAGACAGTGTATTTTCAGTACAAACGGCCCACCTTCCAGTAGTAATGGCTCTTTTGACTTATTCGTTCTGTTTAGTCTGGGAGGAAATAGGAGACCGAGCAGGAGAAGAGGAGGAACATCCTAAAGGGAATATTACTCTCGATCTTATCACCGTCCTTTTTCATTTTCTGCCTTTTATCATTCTTTCCCTCTTGATGGTCCTCTCCTTGGGTAATGTATCTTCTTGCTTTCCACTTCGTGCAACAGACCTATGAGTCGACCTATGAATGTAGTGAGAACATAATTTGGCCCTTACAGAAAACAGAAGTGGAAGAGACATGTTTATAACTTCAAAATGAACCGAAAAAGGGACGAAACCACGAAGTGCGGCCGAAATTGGGTCCTTACCTACCGCTTCAACAGTAAAGGCTCCATTTCAGCCGTGCTTGTCGTTTCGTCGCGTTTTTCAAAGACGCTTGCGCTTACTTTATTTATAATAATTAGGTAAAATACACAACAGACACATAAATCTCTGTGCAAAGTGTTGCACGCATATAGCCCATTACCCCAAATTATTTTCGACTAGGACTTTTCCTGTTCTGAGCACGGATCACAAAATACCGAGTTTCTCTCTAACTTATCCTTCAACTGCCCTTTTGATAATCCTGCTTCGGTGCTTGGAATTTATGCATTCATTTTCATGAAATCGCGAAAAATGAATTGGCGGATATCGAAGAAACTGGACCGAGGACGACCAAAATCTGACTGTGAATTTGAATTGACTGCTATTAATCTTCTTGGCTTAAGAACTTATTATAGCAGAAAAAATCTGCTTGCATGTTCTCACAACATATTTTTTTGAAATTTATTTGATGTACGAATTATCTGAATACAATTTTCCACTGTAGATGTTTGCCATCGTTTCTTCACCTACCAAACTTCGATCGTAGAAGTCGTTTTTGAAAAGCCTCCACTTGCAATTATCATCAATAAGACCCTTCTAGGTACCTAGGTTTGCAAAATTCATACCTATATCCTCAACTCTCGAAGGATTCCGCTGAATATTGCTATTGACTAATATGCGCGCCGGCAGTTTTTTCCATGGAAATATTGAGGCAGAATTAATCAGGCTGCCGCCCCTTCGTAAAAAACAAAAATGATTCGCCGACTGAGACGTCATGCACAGTTGCTGCTCGTTTGAGTGTTACCAACAAGATCCGAAAGAGTCAAGCGAACACTACCGTAGCCACCAGATTTCAAGCTGGCCTCGCAAGAAAGGTTGACCCGTTTCATAACCCACAAGCGAATAAAAGCCTTTGGACAAATCTAACTTACAATTGAAACGAACGAATACGCTGCTGTCGCCCGCTCGAGCGACTCGAACAACGCAGCAACGGTTGATACAGGAGAACAGGTGGTATGGACAGGCGTACACCATCGTTGCGGTGTTGAAAGGTTATAGGGGGGGGCGTCGCACTTTCGCTGGGGATGGGGCGACGGGTCGCATTAGGTCGTTGTTGGCAGGTACGGGGAGGGGGGGTATGGTAATCACCATTTCACATATCACGATGCTGTATCCTGGGCTACCGAATTCTGGCTTCAAACCGGACCGTCCAAGTCCAGAGCCTTGAGACGCACAGGATTCTACGAGTTGGCATACCACGATGCATCGCACTCACCCAGGCCAAAAAAATTTCTGTTTCAAAAAGGCAGCCTAGGTTGCTACTTCATCATGAAACAGCCGGAGCTTGCCCAAACTTGAGCTCCAAACTATTATTATAGTGTAGTTCGCTGCGGACGGTTGTGCGTGTCAGTGCGGCTGCGTTTGGCGCGGTGCCAAACCCCTTCTCCACCAGCTGTTGAAGCGGAGTAATGATTCATATGACTGCTATCATATAGTCAGCAAGGAGGCAGAGAACGGCTTTGAACGTGTGACACACTCATACTGCCTGACACGCCCAACCATCCGCAGAGAACTGAGCTGTACGTACATTTGCCCAACAGCTGACTTCTCCAAGATGTTGCCATTGTATTTGTGGCACACCTCTCCTGAGCCCCTCTGTAGAGCCCTTCTCGTCAGAATACGTGAATAAACAAAGCGGTAGTATATAGGGCTTCGAGGACTAATTACACCCACTTCCACGGATCTCAGTCCTTGCCGTGTGTAGGGTGAATGGGTCCGCAGCTGCTGCACAGCTTAATGGTCTGCCCTCTGTAGTTAACGGACTTGACACCTCATGCAAATCGAACAATTTTTAGTGTGCCACTTTCTCCGGTCGAAAGTGTACAGGAACCGGGCTGGAGGGTAGCGATACTCGGACACCACCTCACTGCACCCGCGCTGCCGTACGACCAACCACATTCCTGACCATAGCTAAACACTCCACTGTCCGCGCCTCCACTACTGGTTGTCCTCTACTGCTTAGTGTGTGTTTCGCTGCGGGACCTGGTATCTGCGCAAGTGCTGCACATTGAGGGTAACGCGGAGGACGAGATAGAGACGGCAGTAGGTTAAAGCTACCTTTCAACCTCGTTCCCCCGTACTTTTGAACGGAGAACGTGGCACATTTCTGCAGCTGCGGACTCGTTCGCCTCGCACACGGCAAGGACTGTCTTCTGAGGCAAGTGTACAGTCTGTGTTTAAGAGTCCTGGACTCTGCGCAACCAGGATAAGCATGTGGTCAGCGTCATGCAACGCGCTTAGTAGAGAACGGACTTGGAGTTTCACCCTACAAGTGGAAATGGAGACCTGAAATTAAGATTTCCTCCAATAGTCGACGATCTGGGAAGATGCACAAAAGATCGAAAACCAGGTGGTCTTGACACGTCATGCTTACTTGATGACTGTTGGATCAATGCTTACTTTTTGGATGCCACAAACTGGCAAACGAACACCAGGATGACTACCTGCCCGATGGTGGCACGTTTTTCACGAAAGTTCTGCACGAAAGGAATGAAAGCCCGTGTTCCTTAAAGGAAGAACCCGCGATTACTCGCCATCTCAGATGGTGGATTAGGGGGTTCCATATAGACGACAAGGGGTTGAGTGATGATAAGTGAACAATGACACAAGGGTTGAGTAACTCGACTGTGAACAAAAAAAGCACAAAAAACATGCCACCTGCCCTAGATAGAACCCCATTTCGATCCCAGTTTGTACGTGCCCAATCAACTCTATCTCCAAAACTACGCCCTCATATGCACGGCTGATTCACCGATAAGATTTCTACGATCGTACAAGTGGCCGTGCTTTCTCGTCCTGCAATCTCATTTTCCACTGGAAGTCGGTCATTAGGGGCGGAGTCTGGAGGCGGAGTCACTGGAAAAAAAGGAGGAGCCACTGAACCTATATTGCGCTACAGCGCCCCTCCCATAGAATTTTTTGCCCGCTGAAACAGCGTACAAGGCTGTTCGCGACTACCGCTAACCTCCTGACCGCCATGACTTTTTCACTCCGATACCTGAGCGCTGGACCATGCCTTTCAGCCAGCGCGAGAGAATGCACTGGAACTTCGTCCGGGCTCGCCATTACGGACACGTAATGTAGTACGTGCTTTTTCGCGCTAGTTTGATGATCAACACCGATACAAGTGAACAAACATGGCAAGCTGCTGAGAAACGAGAAGATTAGAGTTACAGTCGTCATTCGGGCAGTTGATTAGGCGGTCAAAGGGTCGAGACGCGGCTGCGGCGCGTCACGACCGCGGCGATCAGCTGGTTCCAGCCTGGTTTAGGCATTCTGTCCCTCATTTTCACTGTATTTTCTATCTTTTTTCAAGGTAAAGTTGTATTATTGTCTTTATAAAGTATATTAGAAGTTAGATACATTTTTTGTTTCCGTGATTGTTTTGCAATTTTTCTTCGTATTCGTTAAACTGTTTGTTTAATTGTTCAAGTGTTCGCAAAAATTAGAAAAATCTCAATCATAATTTACCTTGTGAGGACAAGGAACAACTAACCATAAGAAAGCCATCCGAAAAGTGAAAAGTAAGGAGAAAATGGCCAAACCAGGCTGGGAACAGCTGATCGCCGCGACGCGCCGCGTCTCGACCCTTTGACCGCCCAATCAACTGCCCAGATGGCGGCTGTCTCACTAAGCAACTTTGTAACCATAATTTGTGTGCTGTGAAAGTAAAGTGGAAATTCTTCGAAGTCCTCCGCTGCAGTGCAGCAAGGAGTGCAAACTTCACATCGTCATCTGTTCGAGAATAGCATTTTATCTTTGTAGAATGATATGACACTCGGATTTCCCTCTGAACACAACGATACAGCAGATAAGATCATTCAGTCGTCTACCGTGGAAAATGTGTAGACGATTTCTTGAAAATATTGCTGTTCTGGTACGATGCGAATACTTGGAAAATTGTCCTGAAACACTTCGCTTTAAAAATCACACGAGGTGAGAAATTGTGAGACTGTGAATTCAGAAAGGTGCAATTGTGAGACAGTGAGTTCAGAAAGGTGCAAACAGGAAAGTTTCTCAATACATGCACCACTCAAATCAATACATATACAGGGGGGAGGCTAAAAAAAAGTCACTTTTCTTCATTGACTTCGAGGCGCTTCAAAATTACACTTTATTGAATTCTCATCGGACATCAGCCTATCACCACCCAGGTATGCAGAGCATATTAAATATTATCATGACATTCCGCCACAGACTTCTGGACGAGCGCCATCGAGAGATTCTGGCGCGCGACCGCGATGTGGTGCCTGAGATATCATAGCGAGATAGTCATTTTCACGCCACCGATAGACACCCTACTGAACTTTCTGCGCCGAACCAGGTAATTGAAGGGATTGTAGGTCAGGTCGCACTTGGTTAATACTCCAGCTTTCTTTAGTTATCAGCACGCCCTTCATTCCAAGTAGGCAGGAGTTTTCCCAACGCCCTTTGATCCATGTGGTGTCACCCAATCCTGTAGCAGTACAAAGTTTCCATGAAGGTACGGGTGACGACATGTTAAGGAGATTATTCTTCTCGAGTTGCTTGATGTTATCGCCAGCGCTCACCTTCAGTCCGGGGTTCACGAAGAAAATATCGGTCTTTCCATTCCAGGTACTCAGGTCCATACCATCACCCGCGCCTTGGCGAACTGCGGTTGGAAGATCGATATCCTAGACCGTGGCGACGTTGTCGGAGCTGCTCGATGTTGGAGGTCATCCAGATCGAGAGTACTGGTCTCCAGGTAGCTATCCATGGGTGACTCCATACTAGAAGTTTCGCAGCTGTTTGGAGGTGACGTGAATTCCAAAGGTCTTCTCCAGTCAGGCTGCGACTGAGATGACTTCATTTTTTGGTGTACATGAAGGTGATGGGCGAGAGCAGCTCCTGCTTATAGAGGAACATCTTGTAGGAGCTTCCCGCCTCTGGCGTACTCGTACTCCCATCGTCTCTGTCTGGCCTGCGAAAACTTTTGCGTGGATAAGTGACTCGGACGAAGTGGCTTTTTTTGCCTCCCCCCCCCTGTAGCTGGAAACACCACAGTTCAGAAAAGTTTTATATCCAGCGGGGCGAGTTAATTCAATTTTCCTTCGAAACCACCCTGACTGATTGCGACGATATCAATGGTAAGTCTGTGAGTGATCGTGACAATTGACTGTGCACATTAGCTTACAACGGGATAATATCTGGTAAGGTGTAGTTGTAGAAAATGTGCCGAAAGACGCTATTTGAACTTGAAACGGTCACTTACATAATTTAGAGCGCCGGTATGAAACTGAGGTTCTATCGCCAAAGCTTTTCCTGACTGATATATCTCGCCTCCTTTGCCCGTAACATCGTGCAGGTTACTGGAGCCATAGAGATGAAAAACTGGATATGATGTCGATACCGCCATTTTGATGCCTGACGTCGGTGAATATAGCCTGGAAATGAGAAGAAAATTTTTATACGAAAAAGAACGGAGGAGAGGTTGGCGTGATCAGAAAATATGAGTCATCATCTGGAGTGTTCCAGATGGCGATAACTGTTGTAAGGCTCAAAATGGTATCAGAGGTGGTCCTTTACCTCCTTGGAAACCGCTTCTTCAAAATGTACGTACACTTAGTATCACGGATATGGGGAGGTCGCGGCTACAAGCTCGTTTGATCGCGGTTTTAGTGATTCATTTGGCAGAATTGTAATCATGCTTTTTCAGCTCGAATGCGGGACGACAGTTGTCTCAAGAGCAAAATCTCACTGAAATACCGCCTCCTACGCCATTTTGAAGTAAAGTGAGCAGCCACGTCTCCCCCTCTTCTGGGATATTGAGTAGGTTGCTGAATTGCTCAAAGCGCCAATGACGTTATCGAACGCTAACATCACTGGCGCTGTTACCAAGTTTTGGTTTTATCATGGTCCAGTGAACTGAAGAATGGCAGAACGAGAAGAAGGCTTCTAATTATTAACTGCAGAAAAGTGACAATGCACTAGCCGCTCTGTGATTCCAAAAAAAGGTTCACTCCAAAGCTCATTGCGGCAGTTCGCTACTGATGCCACATTACCGCAAACAAAATGTGCTGAGAATGGGCAGGAAATCAAAAAATAAGTGGAACTGAAACGTACGTCAATGGGTGCATCCGTGATCTGTTGTGCGAAAGGACGAGATCGTGGTCAATGTCAATGTTTCCTTTGTCATCTAGAAGACTGTCAAGAGATTTCTCTTCCGTGAAATCGAATCGACTTCCTTTCACGTCAAGGATGGCACCTGAAAAACAATCGACCGCAGTAAGGTAAACTGTGCTCTTATCATTAGATGTTAGAAGAGGACTTTTCTGAGCTGTGATCCATAGCTTAACGAATGGTAGATTTGTTGAGAGGCGGAGTTATCTGGGAGCGGGGCATTATTGGGGCCTATTGTGTGCAATATACAGGGGGGGGGGGGCAAAAAAAAGACATTTCGACCGAGTCACATATCAGCAAAGTTTTCGCAGCCCAGACAGAGGACGTGGATACGAGTACCAGGGCGGAAGATACCCAAGATGTTCCTCTATAAGCAGGAGCTGGCTCTCGCCCATCACCTTCATGTACACCAAAATATGAAGTCATCTCCAGTCGCAGCTGACTGGAGAAGACCTTTGGAATTCATGTCACCTCCAAACAGCTGCGAAACTTCTAGTATGGAGTCACCCATGGATAGCTACCTGGAGACCAGTACTCTCGATCTGGAAGACCTCCAACATCGAGCAGCTCCGACAACGTCGCTACGGTCCAGGATCATCTTCACCTCAGTCGCCAAGGCGCCAGTTGATGGTGGGGACCGGACGTACCTGGAATGGAGAGACCGATATTTTCTTCGTGGGCCCCGGACTGAAGGTGAGCGCTGGCGGTTACATCGAGCAACTAAAGAAGAATATCCTCTCCACATGTCGTCGCCCGTACCTTCTTGGAAACTTTGTACTGCTACAGGATTGGGTGACACCACATGGAATCAAAGGGCGTTGGGAAAACTCTTGCCTACTTGGAATGGAAGGGCGTTGAGTACCTGAAGAAGGTGGAATATCTAAGCAGGTCACCTGACCTAAACCCCTCAATTACCTGGTTCGGGCGGAGTTCAATAGGGTGGTCTACGGTGGCGGAGAAATCGACTATCTCGCTGATCTCAGGCACCACATCGCGGTCGCGTGCCAGAATCTCTCGATGGCGCTCCTCCAGAAGGCTGAGTGGAGTGTCCCTTCAATTACCTGGCTGTGGCGGAGTATCATGATAGTATTTAATATGCTCTTTAATATGGTGGTAGAAATGTCCGATAAGAATTTAATAAAGTGTAACTTATAGCGCCTCGAAAGTCAAGGAAGAAAAAAGTCTTTTTTTGGCCCCCTGTATGTGTGATGGGCGTTTCGCGCAAGATTGGAAAAAACCGCTTTGCGGAAGAATCCTGAAAAAAGTAGGTATTCATCGTGTCGCTCGAGCACGGAGAACACACTAGGAAAGCATAGCGCGTGGAACGGACGACGGAAAGTCTTCAAGGGCCCACTCTATCGATTCGGTGATCAGAGGAAACACAAGTAACAGGTTGCGATCCATAGCGTTAGCCTTCTAACAAAAGGGTGACAAAAAATGTGGCAAATTTATGTTGGCGCGTTTTTGGCATTTCCATATAGTCTTTATACCCCTGATAGACAAGATTGAGCAACTAACAAGCATAAGCGTTTCTGCTAGCTTTTCAAGAAGGATAAGAGAAAACCAAGGCTACGGATTCTATAAGTCGCACATATTTTCTGGGCCCTAGCCCTAGCCAGGAAGTCACTGCTGGTCTTCGTTGAGCGGAACGTAGAGGTCAATGTTACCAAATAACAGCAGTGGTGCACTGAACCAGCATTTCAGCTCTGACGGATTCCTTCTTCAAAAAGGCTGTGCTTCTGTACACTCGGCCCGATCCACGACTGCAGTTTGCAAAGAGCTGGAGGCAGGGACTTTCTGTTGTCTTACTCGCCAATGGATTATTTTCACGATCCCCAGTGTTCACTTCTCTGCAACTCGAATGCTGGGATATAGACTGCACAGTGACAAGGCACTGAAATAGACGCTGGGATATCGCGAATTGAGCGTGACGTGACGCAAAAAAAATTATAAAGCAGAGGCCGATGGCAAGAACCCGATTGAGATGGATGGATCACTTGTCTGTAATTATGAGTTGTTTATATAATCATAAAATTCACCTGTGGGGAAGTCATTCTCGTCAGTG
>MU933165.1:10105-21817 GCA_036418165.1 Cooperia oncophora
AAAAGGACCTTCAATTTGAAGATCTCAAGTTCTGAAATAAAGACATACTCTGGCCAGTTCTAGTCCATTATCCTCAATAACAATTGCTTGAGATTCGTAGTTCCTCAGCTCCTTTCCCAAAACAACACGAGCTTTCACGTCCAGGAATAAGCCTTCGTCCAGCAGTGCTCCTACGCAATGTTCGCAGGGTAAAATGAATGGATAGGAAGCGGATAAGTGATCCAACTAACCAATTTTGCTAGCACTATCACTCATTAATTCGCCCATTTGCACATCAGTCAAGGCTAGTGACAGAACGCAATGTTTCAGGCGTTGGCGAGCGTGAGCCAAGTCTACGACCTTCCTCTGCAACCAGAAACATTGAAATACATTCGAAGAAAAGTACTTAAGAGACTAGATCTGAACAAAACCTTGGCATGATAGGAAGCACCGGCGCTCTGAATAGTGACCGGCCACTCATTTTTAGCTTCTAAGAACTGTGCCCGTAAAAATAATGAAACAAGTGAGAAGAGCGAATGTCCAACTGGAAAGGGGAAGGTGACAAAGTGTTAAACCTTATTTGGTAACAATTAGAAAGCACTGCAACAAATTCGCAGAAAACCCACCTAAATACGTGGGAGGAAAATTTTCTGAGCCATCTGTGAAACTTAGAAAGTCTTGCAGTGGAACGTTAACACCCTCCAGAATAGCGGCTCGAGCGAAACATGATGGCGAAACCAAGATTGCGTGAGAAAACATATCAAGAAACTGCGTTCTTAAAGTACCAAACTGCACTAATAGGTGAACTGTATGACAAAATAAACGCTAGGCCAACATACTTCAAATTATTTTGCAGCAGTACAGGGTAGCCTTCAAGATGAACAACACCAACTTCGTTATCAACACGCATATGACCTTTTTGAGTGAGGTATTGTTGATGATCTGCAAAGATGAAGGCAAATGCCAGAAACCACATGAAAAAACCTTGCCTGAACAACAGGTGTCAAAAAGTCGAGGCAAGAAATTCTGCTAAGTTGAAAGGGATGCAAGTGAACGACCAGGACCTACTCGACTTCTTCAGCATCTGCTTCTCAGTCTTTCCCACTTCATGAACAAAATTGGGGAGAGCTAAGGCAGCTAGTAAACCGGCTTGCTCATCTCTCATTGCTCTTCTGGCGACTGCTGCTGCTTCCTAAACGATTGCGATATAGTAATCGCGTTTGCAACGTATGTAAATTGAGTGAAACCCCAGGAAGATCGTTGTCAGTGATACTTGGTCATGCACAAAATGCAAGCGCACTATCAAATCAACATTCTTGAAGGAAGCTCAGAGTTAAATTAACGTGGAAAGCTATAGGATGTTTAGTCAACAAAGGAGCTGCTGGCTTGTTCATGCGAGTCGCCTTAAAGACAGCATCCGCGATCAACCAAGGTCGGAAATTCTTTAGATACAAGATGGCAGAGCATTCGGGCGTACAGGATATCCCACTATCGCGGCTCAAAAGCGCTTGCCAAAAGTGGACAGCTCAGCAACGATAAGCTGACTCCGCCTATGAAGGCGGAGTCAACAAGTTCCACCTCGATCATTTTTTCATTACCAAGATTCGTTAGCGGTGATAATTGCTAATCTTATCGAATATGCCTTGGAGAATGAGTCGCAGCAAGTGGCGATTAGATTCAGAGAACTCGCCCAAAGTTTGATTAACTCGTCCATTTTCAATCCCGTACATGAGGCCTTTTTAGGGCATTTTCAACGAGTTCTTTTGCTTTTATCTTCTTTAGCATTGTACTTACAACAACCGATGGTTATAAGCAGTACAACCTCTGGGAGGCGATCGCGAGCGTTTGTCTCTTCTAAATATTACTTGCACCCTTCACCTAAGAGCTAGAGTAAATAAGCACGACTATGTAAGCCCAGTTTTCTATAAGCGACACTGACAACAAGTTTTCTATAAGTAGACAACGAGATATACCCCTCCTCAGCAAGAGCGTTGCATTTAAACTGTAGATGTAATTCGATACAGCGAGCAGTAGAGATAGAGAATTTGAGGAAGTACTAACAAGGGAATGGTTTGAACTTCCCATGGAACTTTGAATGGAGACCTAGGTACATCGATAGAGCCTCGAATGCTGATTACGAATATGCAGATTAAAAGTGCTACGGGGACCTCCCAGACGAGATCTGGGTGGTCAAAGTTTGAGTTCTGGCTCGTAAGCGCTGCTGATCGATGCCTCGGCAGTGCCCCGTGGCCTCGTGGTAATGGTCTCGCTTTCAAGTCAAACGCATGCGGTTTGCATCCGGTTGGCGCGAAAATTTTTGCTTCGCTCCGTATAAGAGCTTCAACTCTAATTTTCGAAATTCTTCCGAATTTACGGCCCAGCAGGGCAAGTAGATCAAGTACATCAAGTATACGACATACTCGATCTAGTATGGATTTGGTCATATCTGCCCTCTCTGAACATATTACCCATCCGACAATTCAAAGTTTTGCCCAGAATCGCAATTTGGCCAGACGAGCGTTTTTTCGTCGAAGGAAGTGTCGTGTTCAGGGGGTCGAAATCTCCCATGAACGAATTTCTCGCTAAAACTTTGAATTGTCGGATGGGTAATATGTTCAGAGGGCAGATATGACCAAATCCATACTAGATCGAGTACGTCGTATACTTGATGTACTTGATCTACTTGCCCTGCTGGGCCGTAAATTCGGAAGAATTTCGAAAATTAGAGTTGAAGCTCTTATACGGAGCGAAGCAAAAATTTTCGCGCCAACCGGATGCAAACCCGCATGCGTTTGACTTGAAAGCGAGACCATTACCACGAGGCCACGGTGGCACTGCCGAGGCATCGATCAGCAGCGCTTACGAGCCAGAACTCAAACTTTGACCACCCAGATCTCGTCTGGGAGGTCCCCGTAGCACTTTTAATCTGCATATTCGTAATCAGCATTCGAGGCTCTATCGATGTACCTAGGTCTCCATTCAAAGTTCCATGGGAAGTTCAAACCATTCCCTTGTAAGGGACACAAGGTATGAGTAATAAGGGGAAAGCGAGCTTCTGAGGCCACCGTCAATCAACAACTTAGCCAGGTTGGGGGAGATTTACGGTGTGGGGGAGGGGGGGGGATGCCATAACGATATATCCAGTATTCCCTATATAACTGGGTCAATATATATATGTGAAATAAGTTAGGTATTGCTGAATGTCGCACATACGACGCTTCATAGAACGCTGCAATATGATCTGCCAAGCAACCTACAATTCAATCCCCTGCTTTCTGGGATTTGAGAAACGTCTGTTTGCAATGACGCACAAATAAAAAAAAAACAGTTTTCTGGAGCATTCGCAGGGACAGTGTACCTTATACCCTAGAAAATGGGATGATATCTTTGCTGAAAGCTAGAAATCTGAGAGCACCCATTACTCGGCCTACTTTTGCACAGAAAGCCTACAACATCAACTGGCACTAAGAGTGCTCCTTTAGCGGAATTTTAGGATGTAGTCGTTAATGCTGCTGAGCCTCTCGAGGTTTTCAGGTAGAATATTTCTAACGTTTTAACGTGGTCGTCTTCTTCAGAGGCCTGAACGCGATTCGAATTAAGGAAATGAGCACTACCATGTCAAGCGCCCAACCCTAGCTGTTCCGATGATGTGTTCGAAACTCAGCAAGAAAATCGTGCAAAATGATAGAAATCCACCGCAAATCCGACGTCACATGCGGATGTTAGCCAGTGTAGACAGCGCAGTAATACGAAAGAAGCTCCGCACCCGAATAGACTACAGCTATGTCTTTCTTTCATCTTTGATACGATAAACACGGCAATAAAGGGGATTATTGTTAGAGCACAGTTGCAAAATGTCGTTCAGTTAGTTAACATCCCTGACGGCAACATCAAGTAGCAACGGGTTCGAAAAGCTCTAGGATGAATAAAGCATATCAAAACGTATCGTTTGTCCACACGGCAGATTTGATGATTGCGCAAAATTAGGTGTGCTTTACCAAATAGAATGCTAGGCGTATGAGCACATTTATATTGGAGAGACGGGAATACCTCTAGGTATGAGGCGGGGTAGGCTCGCGACAGCGCTGGGTAGACATAAAACTGAGGAGCACAACGGCAACAACTTTGAAAGTAAAGGCAAAGCCTGCGACTGTAGACTGCTAGTAACGGAGCTCAAATGCGAAGGACAAAGTGCTGGGTAACTGATTACTGGAGAAAAGAAGCATAAAAAGCAGTCCAAAATGCCCTAAATAGGACACCATGCCGACCCCAACTTGTACGTGCATGCAATGAAGAAAACGCGTGTTTGTACGAATTTCCACTCGTTGCTATCATAACAATCACTCTTTATCTTATCACCTCACTCTCACCATTCGGAATGGAGAGAGATAGCATAGTGGCTACTAGCTAGTAGCTAGCAGCCAGTGGGGGTCGGCATGGGCCTAAGGGGTACTCATGGGCCTAACTGGTCAGCTCCCAGCGGAGTTCTTGCCAGTTTCCGCTTTTTGAATATGGCACACCCTCCAGAATCACCTTCCGGATCATCTGATACATTTAAGAGATCATACCTTTGCTTTATCGCAAAAAGTACCTTTAAGTGTACAATACTGGCGCAAGAGACGAAACAAAGGGTGTTAGAGGCGTTTTGGATTCGTAGGAATCTTAGGATGAAAGCCCATATGAATGTCCGTCAATAGCTAATGAAGTCATAATGCGAATTACAAGTGGCGGTGTTACGTGCGTCTCCTTAATTCTGTACATATATGGAGACGCCACTGTATGTCTCACTCGATACTACTTAACATCCGCATGTGACGGCGGATCTACGGTGGAATCCTGGACAGTGCGCTCTTCGCACTTTGTAGGATTTTCTTGTTGAGTTCCAAACACATCACTGGAACTGCTAGGGATGGTTGGGTAGTGTTCATTTCCCCAACTCAACTCGTTTAGGCCTCTGAAGAAGACTACGTCGAAACGTTGGACCCTTAAATGAGTATTCCACCTGAAAACCTCGAAAGGCACAGCACATTAATGAATTATACAACGACGTCGGGTTTACAGCAAGACAAGAGTGCTGGGAGAATAATTAGGATGTAGGTTTGGATAACAGGCGAAACGGACCATCTGTGTTTCGAGTGCTATCTTTTTCTGATATCTTGGGTTTGTTCCTAATTGGTCTGAGCTCTTATGTATAACGACAATCGCACAAGGCTAAACCTTCTGAAAAATTATGTCACTCAGCTATTACTACCCCAGTCGTCCAAAATCGGGCCAGTTTCCAACTACTTTTCTCTACGAGGGTAGAACTGCCTGAAAAGTTGTACCAGGTGTAGTTTGTCCCCCTGAACATGAATGACACATCGGCTTGGCGCCCGCGCCAAAGGACCCTGCACCACCAAAATCGATCAAAACTTGTGTACGGAGACTATTTAACATTTACTCTTGGCGCAGACGCTAACCAGTTTACCGTGTAGCCGTTTACACCGATTTCGATGAGGACAGCGGCAGCGCTTCACAGGCGCCTAGTGGCGCCAGCGTCAAAGATGAATGCCATACGTGATCAGGGCATCGAGTAACCCGTAGGCAAAGTTTCAGCAAAAAATTTTCCCAACATTTTAGGGTAGTAATCGCAAAGGGAACATGCTTACACCCGAAGACCTCAAAGCCTTCGTCTAATCGCTTAGAAGTAGACCGCAAATGTGGCCTTATTTTTTAAATAGTGTATGCCTAGTTGAATAATAACAAAATTCCATTTATGGAATAGAAAGAAGAGAGACCTTGGATGAGTTACTAGCTTCCTTCCAAGTCTGATATTTTGTCCACCATGCATCATATTTCTCCTTCACTTCCGAGATACTGACATCACTACGGCGCTCCTCCAGTGCACGTCGCAACTGCTCCATATCTTCGAAAATATACCTAGAAAGATCCAAGTTACCTGGGAAGGGTTTAAACCGCTACTTAACAAACCCCACCTAAGGTCGACCGTCGGATCTACGACATGAACATCACCTCGTCCTGTAAATCGGGACGCAAGATGAGACATTCGGCGAACCATCAATCGCAAAGGAAACATGTTCACAGCCGAAGACCTCGAAGCCTTCGCTTAATCGCATAGAATTCCAGGCGACGTGGATCTGAAGTGTGGCCTAAGATTCAAAACAGTGCATGCATTGGCTGGGAGGCGGGGCTGCGGCTCTGTCGTCATTGGTGGGATGGCGTCGGCGCATAATCTTTGCTAAAGTGAAGGGCGTGGCTCAACATCTCCCCACCAATAGCGCAGCACTACTGCCCCACCCCCTAGTCATTGCGCCTACCGCCTCTGAAAGTCAGGAATCATACTGAATTATTACCATACAAACCACTAGGATATAAGAGTGTGGACAGCCGTGATATAGTGAAAAAACAAGACAAAATTATAATATTTATCACTCAGCAGCTGTACAAGAAAGATAGGATGCATACATGTATTTCCACACAAAAACACAACATCGTGCGTACAAATCACTATACATAATTAGACACATTAGAAAGCAAAATAAATAAAATTAGGACACCATATGAAGTGTAAAATTCTATTAACAATGCTAACACCGGCTGCACCTAATGCATGTAGGGCGGAAGAATGAAGTCTATCCCGTACTCTTTCAGAACTGGTTCTAGAACATCGTTCGTCAAACAATACCGCGTTTCTTTAGTACCCTTTTTGGTTTGTCCGAGACCTTTCATTCGTGCCTGAAATTCCTTGTCGTTACACCATTACAGTGGTAAGAACAGTGGCACTAAGCTGTTCGCCGCAACGACTCTGGTCGTCTGCACTCTGCCAACTCCAGCCTTGAGGAAATGAAGGTACACTAGAGCGCTGCCACGTGTTTCCCCTTCTCCTTCCCCAACAACATTCAAATATTGAGCCTAGACTGAACAAGTTCCTTCAGTATTCTCAGATTCGGATTTATTTCGGGTATTCTCAGGTTTATCAGGCCGCGCCCATCAGACAGCGCGTATAATTCATGGCAGTAAAATTGCAAAGACACTTGCACTAACCAGGAAAATTCCTATACGGCAAGGCGCACCATAAGGGATGGAGAAACAAGAGGACCTAAAACGCGACGTCGCGCACATTCCGGCGCACGGCGTCGACGACAATGATGAAGCCATCGCCGTTCTACTGTCCTACATTCCAATTCAGATGGATGCTGTTTCGCTAATTCATCGTGCCCGACTAGCTTTCCGAGTCAACTGCTGCTGCGATCCATAACGTAGCGTGATTATCTCTTGGTACATCCCAGTATCCACGTATAGTATTGCAATCAAAAGAACGCTGAGCTATGGGCAAAAATATGGGGCTCGAACCCGCACCTCACATTTATTGGGCGAGTGTGCTTTCCATTAAGTACTAAGGTGGCACAAATGATAGCACACTTGCTCGGTAAACGTGAAGGCGAGTTCAGAACCCGCCTGGAGTCTGACTTTTGCTCATGATCCAGCTCATGGGACAACTCTCGGAGCGCAAACTGCAGCACTGAATAGCAGGTACCCCGATAGAAGTATCGCAATCAACTTGACTTTGAGAGCGCACATAATTGTGGCGCATTACGGAATGAGACAATCAGGGGAGCGTCGACTCTCTAATCCTCAGCTAGAAGATAGGCACACAATCCCTCTCACGATGTCCCAATTACGCGATTTGCCAATTTTTCGAATCTCCAGTTCCGCAAGGTGTGAGCGCGATCTTGGGATTAAGATCAACCTGTTCCCCGTGAAAAATTAGCAGCTTACTTCGTGACATTTGTTACGATTAAAGGCGGGTTGCAGAGGTAAACCAATAGCGATTTCCACTATATGTATGCTACACCATAGTCAGGGGATTGAAGCGTAGCCAGGCTCAAAGATGTTCCCACGTTTGGATTCAATTGGTGCTGTCGCGACGGTGAAAACGCGGCCACGTTTTATTATTATTTTCCATATTTCCAGCGTCAGTTTCACGCAGTCGTTGCGTTCGCTAAGAGGTGCAGAGACGATGTATCATGTGCGAATCTCGTACAAGATACTCTACAAAGAAATGCCAACAATTGTTTGTCTTCACTGATATTAGCTCATAGAAACGTCGCAGCGAGGGGATTTTGCGCTGAGCTGCGGCGTTATAGCGCGTAAGTGTCAAATTTTAAAGAAGGGATGAGTGAACACATTCGGGCTAAGTTAGCCACCCTCGCCAACTATCATGTAGGCTAATCGCATGCAGTTCTGAGTAGAAGTCGGGAGCATGAGGGCACCCCGAAGGACGATAGATTCACAGCTCTTTCCCTCAATACAGACAAGACACAGGTGAAATAGTTATACGCCCTGCCTGCCACAAAGATATGCAAGAAAAATAAGAAGAGAGCTTTATATTAATTATTCAACTACCTGTTGCATAGCGTCGAGGATAATATCAGAGACATACTTTTGAGTTGCCAAAGCGATCAACCTGAAGTCAAGAATTCAAATGTTAATACCATCAGAAATGATTTCTGGCTACTCACCTCACTATTCGCGGATCAGAACAATCGCAACCACATGATCGCATAAAATGTAAAGTAACTGAATCGGGGATTGTGGGCACGTAATCTTCTAACTCATTGATGAAATCACGCATGTTAATGTTTGGAGAATCCTGAACCATGAAAGGTTACGTTAAAAACTTCGATGAAACTGTTGAGTGATAAGATCAAACTGTTGAGGATAAATGAAGCCACCGCCTACGTTCATTTATTTTCAGCGCGCATCCATTGCAGCAACTGGTAGAGCCTACCTTCAGCATGAGTATTTATTAGGTTGTCCGGAAAGTTCTCAGCGTTTTGTGCACCTATTTTTTGTACATTCACTGCTGATTAAAAACTCATTCTGCCTTGCTTCTCAGTAGCACATCCTAGAGAATTTCTTGCGCTATCTGAAGGTTATAATTGTCCGTTTCACACCATATGTTGAATAACCCCCTATTTTTCCAAGACTTTTTCAAGCATGTGAAAAGAGCACTTCGGACGATTTTTTTTCTTCGACTATAAATTGGGGCAATCCGCAATCGAAACAGCTCAACAAATTTCGTTCTGGAGATTTCAGCCTTGAAGGTGAACCTCATAGCGGTCGACCTAAAGCAATATCTGACGAGGATTTTAGGGGATTTTGGAGGCTGACCCATCCCAAACAGTTCGAGAGATAGCAGAAGAGCTAGGCTTGGCAAATCCCACTGTTGCAGATGGTCTGGAACGCATTGGGAAGGTGAAAAACTCGACAATTGGGTGCCCCACAATCGGAGTGACCGGCAGGAATCGGCACGTCTCGAGGTTCCTTCTGCATTGCTTTTGCGCAGCAGAAACGACCTGTTTTTGGGCCGAATTGTCACCTGTGATGAAAAATGGGTCATGTATGATAACAGGAGACGTTCCGGACAGTGGTTGGATTTCGACGAACCACCGAGGTAATTTTCAAAGCCGAACCCTCACGAAAAAAAGATTCTGGTCACGGCTTGGTGGTCATCGGCTGGTGTGATCCACTATAACTTTTTATCACCAGGCCAAACCATCACAGCAGAACCTACTGTGAAGAAATCGACGAATTGTACCGAAAATTTTGTCAGATGCAGCCAACACTTATCAAAAGAAAGGGTCCGATTCCTTTGCATGACAACGCCCGCCCACACGTTTCACAAATCACTATCCATAAATTGAACGAATTGGGGTTGAACTTCTACCTCAACGCCATATTCTTCACGCCGTTCCCAACTCGACTCCACATTCGCGTCGCAGAAGCGCGCCTTTTCTAACATTTTCAGAACTCCCTTGCTGGAAAATACTTCATCAATCAGGACCAGGCAAAAAAAAGCCTTCGTGGATTTCGTGAATTTTCGACCACCCAGTTTTTTACTTTGATGGGATTTCTCGACTGCTGTCACATTGGCAAAAGTGTGCTGATTCGAATGGTGCCTATTTCGATTAAATCCGATGAGTATTAAAAAGTTACGATCGTTTAAAGTGAAACACCCAAAACGCTGAGAACTTTCCTTACAACCTAATACTTTGAGAGGAAAACGCGACCCGCTGCGAAGAACAACGTCCCCCGCCCATTGGCACGTAGAAGCGCCCAACTTTCGAACGGCAAAAAGGAAAAGAGATAATAGAAATACCAACATCAACGGAATGATAACCCACCCTCTCCTCCTGGCGCAGGAGTGGTTCGGCATGCGGTTATATGCGAGGCATTTTTGGGCTGAATTCTGCTTTTTTTTCTCCACCTTTGTCTTACTTACCATCTTGTCGCTAATATTTGAGCCGTACAACTCGGAATTTTTCAATGCAGAGCCTGTCTCTAATTACTGTGTTCGACAATCTTACAGGTATGCCCTCTAAAATTTTGTAACTACGCTCTTTTGCACAAGCAACTCTAAATGGGCCCCCATACAAGGCACTGGCCCCACACCAACAATACAAGTAATTCTTCGCTTGTCGACTTTTAGATGAATGTGCCGACGTTCTGTGAATAACTACACACTACCAAATGGCAGGGCCGCGACCATACTTTGTGGCATTGTAAAACAGGAGAATCGGAGTACAAGAGAATGCTCGTCAAGTGACAGTATAATTATCGACCCAGCAGGGTTAGGAGAATGGAAGAATCAGAGAATAGGACTCGACTGATTATTCAAGTATTGATTGGCTCGTGTTCATCCGATACGCTCCTCCTCATCTATTCTTTTTATTCACTAGATCGGGTCCCAGTTCCTTTTCAATGCATTCTTCTACTATCCGGCGTCGCAAATTATAAACGCAGCCTGACGCTGCCTTCTTCGGACATGTTTTGTAAAAGTGCAAAAAATTATATAAACAACTCTAAGAGAAATCTCGAAGTTCTTGGAGTCATGTGTAGAATTGAACTAGAATTCGAAGAACTCTTAAGCCACAAAAATGAACTAAAAGAAGTACAAGCAGATAGCTACTCACTTGTGTTATTCCTTGCAGCAGATTTTGTTGCAAGGTTGACAACGGCCGTTGGATATCATCTCTGCAAAGACTAGGAATCTAAATCCTGTCCATAGCGAGCACACTTAGGAAAAAAGCTGTCACTAAATGAGGTATAAGCCAAAGACCAGCGTAGATGCAGAAATGTTGCTTAAAATGATTGCAATAATTTTTCTAAGTATAGGTGAATTTCAGGAGAGAAATCGAGATGAAAATTCAGCTGGGAAAAATGAGGTTAACAAGAACATGACAAGCATTCGATTTTTTTCAAAAAGTCACTATATCCAGCTGTATCAATTCTCTGAGACAAGTACGGGGACCGTTCAAAGCAGTTCTCGGTATCGGGGTATTTATCAGTGACGAAGGAATTTAAATCGATCAATTTCAAAAGGTAACGACACTCCTTGAGGGTATAGATACAAAATTTCAGTTAGTTAACACCAATGCCATTCTAGTTACCATTGGAAGACCAGAATGACTGATGCGACAATGTTGAGAAAATGACTTTAAAAAATGTGAAAAACGAAAAGAAAATTAGGGAAATGATAAGTGATTACTTCTTGTTCCCCATCCTTAAAAAAGATCTTAATGGATAGCGTTTTTCTGACAATCAAGAGCTGAAAGCAGCATTGAATGCACATTTTGGGGACAAGAAGAAAAAATATTTTCCAGAGCGTGTTGAAAAGTTAGTTTCCCGACCAAACAGGTGTATTGAGGCCACGGGAGACTACATTGAAAA
>MU933168.1:0-10008 GCA_036418165.1 Cooperia oncophora
GGATTCGATGAGAAAGAAAAAGATGAACCGGGCAATCCCTGGGGCAAATGAACATCACTTTGCCTGGGAAGGATCATGAGGGGAGTGCAGCATCTGGTCTATGTGAACCCTTCCTTGCCAGTCCCAGTCGCGTCCTAGGGAGCATAGAAGGATCAGTAGTTCCCATAAATCAGTTGGATTTGGTGCAGAAGCTGACATCACCCTCCAGCTTCGTCATCTCCTGTCCTATAAACGGAGCTGTCTTGGTGGCTAAAGGGCTATTACCGCGCTATGGTGGTTAGAATTGCGTGTCAATCAAGCTTCCTTTCCTTCCCCAGATGGCTGGTCGGGGTTATGCTTCAGTACATACATGTCCACATTACCATCAAGTTATCTTTGCTGTTCATATAAGAAACGAGCTTCAGACCCAACTGCTGATTTTTAATGAAACAGTTCCGAGCTCGTGGCGCATCAACGAGGGTAGCACAAAACATGGATCGCTTTCAAAGTCCCGAGTCTCCCATTTATTTGCTATTTGCTGATTTCTGGCTCGACAGCGATGTATACAGTGACCGTCTGGGGAATCGGATGACTAGCAAAATAGTAGGTGACAAAACTATTAGGTTGACCGGAAAGTTCTCAGCGTTTTGGGTGTTTCACTTTAAACGATCGTAACTTATTTTAATACTCATCGGATTTGATCGAAATAGGCACCATTCGAATCAGCACACACTTGCCCAATATGACAGCGAGTTCGAAAAAAATCTCATCAAGTAAAACTGGGTGGTCGAAAATTCACGAAATCCACTAAGGCTTTTTGCCTGGTCCTGATTGATGAAGTATTTTCCAGCAAGGGAGTTCTGAAAATGTTAGAAAAGGTGATAGTCGGTTGGCGAAAGGTCTGAAGAATATGGCGGTTGAGGTAGAACTTCAACCCCCAATTCGTTCAATTTATGGATAGTGATTTGTGAAACGTGTGGGCGGGCGTTGGAATCGGACCCTTTCTTTTGATAAGTGTTGGCTGCATCTGACAAAATTTTCGGTACAATTCGTCGATTTCTTCACAGTAGGGTTCTGCTGTGATGGTTTGGCCTGGTGATAAAAAGTTATAGTGGATCACACCAGCCGATGACCACCAAGCCGTGACCAGAATCTTTTTTTCGTGAGGGTTCGGCTTTGAAAATTACCTCGGTGGTTCGTCGAAATCCAACCACTGTCCGGAACGTCTCCTGTTATCATACATGACCCATTTTTCATCACAGGTGACAATTCGGCCCAAAAACAGGTCGTTTCTGCTGCGCAAAAGCAATGCAGAAGGAACCTCGAGACGTGCCGATTCCTGCCGGTCACTCCGATTGTGGGGCACCCAATTGTCGAGTTTTTTCACCTTCCCAATGCGTTCCAGACCATCTGCAACAGTGGATTTGCCAAGCCTAGCTCTTCTGCTATCTCTCGAACTGTTTGGGATGGGTCAGCCTCCAAAATCCCCCTAAAATCCTCGTCAGATATTGCTTTAGGTCGACCGCTATGAGGTTCATCTTCAAGGCTGAAATCTCCAGAACGAAATTTGTTGAGCCATTGCCGCACAGTGCTTTCTCTAGCACTACCCCCACACCTGGTTAATTTGTTGAGCTGTTTCGATTGCGGATTGCCCCAATTTATAGTCGAAGAAAAAAATCGTCCGAAGTGCTCTTTTCACATGCTTGAAAAAATCTTGAAAAAAGGGGTTTATCAAGCAATGGTGAAACGGCAATTATACCATCAGATAGCGCAAGAAATTCTCTACAGGATGTGCTACTGAGAAGCAAGGCAGAATGAGTTTTTAATCAGCAGTGAATGTACAAAAAATAGGTGCACAAAACGCTGAGAACTTTCCGGACAACCTAATATTGTTTATCTTGCCGTGAGATGTCCTCTCTTCGGTATTAAATAAGTCGCGGACGATTTGACTGGGTGTGGGGCGTTACGTCCGCCTTACGGCAACTTAACAAAGTACGACTCAACACACTATGGCACTTCCACTTTGAATAAATGATTCCTGATGCGAATACCTCTCACATGGTACCAGCTGCATGGTCTCTTTCACTGCCCAATGCAGGAAAAACATCCCACACATTATTCTAATCCTTAACACGTTCCGGACCGTGTGACACACATGGTGTGTCACGAATTTGTCTCTACGCGGTGCTTCGTTGTATTAATTTCTCATGTTCCAGTTATTTCAAAACATGTTCTCGTTTATGGAAGATACTTACCTCGCATGCAATTGGAAAAGGGAGGAAGTTACTGATGAATTACTGGTCAAAAATGATATTGTGACCCGAAGATGCGCGCAGTACAGTACGGCGGTCCGCAATGTGTTAAACAACCAAGACTCAGGGCAGGGCACGTCCTACCATTAGGAGAAGCTTCTGCATCCCTCCCTCAAAATACCCAGCCCTTGTTTTCCCCATCCCAGATCATACTCCGCATCTTTCTTAAATTCGCCATCTTACCGCGCTCAAAAATCGCCATTTTACCCGCTCTTCTGGAGTTTTTTTTTCTAATTTCTCCATTTTTTCAAAACACTGCCGTCGAGCGTGGAGGGGGGAGGGGGAAGGCGAACAAGCAGCCAAGTCCGTCCCTCCGCGCCGAGGATCCCGCCACGACCCTGGTCAGGACTCCCTTTAAACCCTTAGATCGCATCTGGCCACTTTATAATCTATGGCTTCGAACAAACCCTCGTCTCCTAAAAAAATTCCCCACCACGGCAAATCTGCAGATGGCAAAAATGCCTCGCAAGTGCCTGGACTTCCTAGTGAACTCTCCTCTGAACCAGTGTGCAAATTATACAATTATCTAGTTAAGAAATCATTTATTGTGCGAGCTGTCACTCTGCTAATTTCACTCCGGCTTTGGGCACCTGGAAGAATCCCGAAGCGGAAGTGATTATGCCCCTGTCCTCTTTTGGGAGAAGACAATTCTGACTCAGAAAAATAAGGAATTTAGCGCGGGCGCTCAGAGAGTTTATTGGAAAGCGAAAAGCACAGATCTGGGGTATCTAGACTTCTGGAACTTTCCGTGATTACACAAAATTGCATGGACACTGCACTTTGCTTGGAAGATTATATAGATTATGGGAAAGAATTCGGAATAAAGTAAACAAATCAGAAAACGTCCAAATAGCAGCGAGAGGCTCTTAAACCATTGAGGACACATTGCTCGGGATAACAAAGCGGGCTAGGGCCCAAATGTGATTTGGTAAGTGCTAATTATTTAACAATTTAGGAAAGAGAGACAAAACGGCCAGCGACGCGGTCAACGACGCAATAACTAGGGCTCCAATATTAGAGGGCAAACCGTAAGTTGGGAATCCCCAGCAAGGGATTTGTTGTTGTTGGTCGCGGGAGAGAGAAGGTCATATTTCCCTTTGAGAAAATGTTTTTGCTTGTTGACTTCTCTCGGTTTTTCCCGGTTCACGTGCGCTATATATACCGCTCATTCCAGGGGATGAAGAAGGGGTATCGTACCAGAGGAGGAAATTCTGACCCCCCCCCCCTCCCAACGCGCGCCAGGACATGGTCCGCTGGTGGGACGAGCATTCGAAGAGCGACGGGCACTGACTTCTAGGCGAGTAACGAGAGGAAGGACAAATTAGGGAACAGGGTCCCACAGCAAAGCGAACGCTGACTGACCTTGTCCCCAGATGGGGGGGGGCAATTGCTAGAAACCCCTGTCGAAAAGGGTGGGTTTGTTCGGTCAATGACGGCAGCGTCCGCGCTTAATCCTACAGTCGGCTGGAAGTTGAGTACCACCCCTAGGCTAATTTTCGCACGCAGTAAGAGACTTCAGCCGTTAAGGGTGACGGGAAACACGCTTTCCACCATTGGTTCGCAAGGCACCAGTTTGTCATAACTTATGCAGAAAAGAATCGACCTCAGCGGGACTCGAACTCACATATCACGCTTGCCTGGCAAAGGCTATCGCTAGCGTTAGGAGTGAGTTGTGCCCCGCGTGGGGAAGGGAATTTTCGCCAATAAATCAGCATTATTTTGTTAACTTTCAGAGCGCAAACTGTGGCGTCAAACAGCAGTTATCATAAAGGACCAAGTTCTGCAGCACTAGTTCGTGTGGTTTCTGCAGCCCACATTCAGATGTGTTTCTATGAATAATTAATTAAATGCAGCAATAAAGTTATTCAGAAATGCGAGACATCAAGGCGAAATATAGCGTGCAGAGAGAAAAAGTTCTCAGGGAGTGATGTCAACTCTCTCGATCGCGCCTCAAAAACTATCCCATGGTCTTTATTTGCCAGGAAGGCTTCACGCTGCGGCCGTCCATTCTGTCATGCGCGAAAACTAAATTTTCAAGTGGATTTTTTCTGTAGAAAGTCAAATTTAGATCCGAAGAAGTCCAAATTGGTTTACTCAATCAACATTTCTAGAAATGGAAGTTTTAGAGATTGTTTTAGGAAACGGTAACGTTGTTCTGGACTGCTGGAAAACAAACTTCGACAATTCGAACTCTCGAACTCGAAACTTCGAAAACAACACATTTCACCACTGATCAAGAAGGCCCATTCTCTTTTTTGAAATCAAAAAGCAATTGTTGTTGAAGAAGGCCCAACAAGGTCTCGTGTTACTGAGTCAGGACTTGGCCTCTCGCACACCGCCCCCCTCCCTTTTGGGGATGCCCAACGACCCCTCTCTCTGCAGCGACCAGAAAAGCGAACCTCGCGGCCTCCCTAGTTTTTTTTGCTTCCATTATTATAAATGCGCCTGTATGACTCCACCCCCCACCGCCCACCTCGATCATGCGCCCTGAACAGTTCTTTTCTTGGGCACAAAAAAGTGGTGGTAATTCTGGATCGTGGTGAGAAGCCGAGAGAAATTTAGAGGTGATGCGTAGGTGTGAGGACAGTAAGATGGCGTTCAAAGCGGGAGCGTAGCTGGAAATGAAGAGGGAAATTTTGAGGGGTTGTCTTATGCAAAGAATTTCCGCAGCGGCAGGACGTGCCCTGGGGTCTCCTAAATAATTTTCACTGATAACTGAATTCTTATTTTCTTACTGTCCAAACAAACTGGGTGCCGCTTGTTGAAACCGAAATCCTGCAGACTTTATCGACACAACCCTAGGACAATTTATGAATTTTTTAAAAAAATTAAGTGGTTGTACCCTGGAACGAGATTCGGAACGGGCTAACATTACTTGGGACAGTGGTGGAACGAAAAATTAAAACGACGCCACCCACCTTTGGGGAAGTTCCTCCCACAATTCCAGCTTGCAAGCGCTGATACTAAGGGGACCTGTGGAAGATAGGCGACATCCTGAGGGTAACGCAGGTGTTAGCCCCCTCGACCACACCAGAGTCCTCCAGGAATTTCATATAGTACCAGGGATGAGTCAAAAAGTCTTTTGGTGGACGCTCTGTGCCTCCGAAAGCTTCCACAAAGCCATAACACACCCGTCTTCAAAAACCTTAGATATCTCTTCAATAATCAGGGGTAAAAACATTCAAAATTTTTTTTTAAAGTTTTTTTCCCTTTGTGTTTTCTTAGAACAATCTTCAAAGTGTTGTCAAGGACTTTTTTCCGTTCCCTTACTAGAGAGCACAAGGGGAGAATAGCCAAAGGCAGGTGGAAACAGAGGGCAAATTACGCCTCGATTACCACCGCAATATATGTTTTATGGGGCACTCCGGCGAAGGGGGGGGGCATTTGCACTTTTGCTACTTCCCATCGACGTGTCGACCCATCTAGAGAGCCTTTTCTTGAGTTGACAGGTTTTACCATGGTGGCTCGACGAGCTTGCTCCAGCTTCACAAGAGTTCACAGGTTTCACCAGAGTGAGACTTGTAAACCGAACTAGTGAAGCAGCGAAAGTGCAAAATGCCCCCCCCCCCGTCGCCGAACTGCGCCTGCTTTTGCTTCTAGTGTCTCCTTCACATATTTTTCTATTATTCATGTAATCAAATGAAACCTAACGCAGTAGATGTTGAAAACCACGTGCAGACATGAAAAAAAACTCATTTCGATAATTGTGTTGATGTTTATGAACGGTACAACATCACGATAGGCGAATGTTTACGAGGTTTTGAATTACACATGGAATTAACTGAAGACTTCAAAGGGCTATCAGGCTATAAGATCTTTGTTTAGTCACACCTGTGCTCAGAAAATGATCAGAAAAGCTGAAGTTTCCTCAAGAACTTCTCATTCTACTGCGTGCTACCCCTCCACGGCACTTCGTGCATTGGACATACCTGCAGGGATCCCTGCACTATACATTCCCTGTCCTCCCCGTCAATGGCAGTTTTTGGGGCAAATACTGCCAATACCGCAGGACCTGTTCACAAAGATACGTCCGGGAAGTGAAAGAGAAAATGGGAGAACTCCGGAAGAGCATCGCTAGGAGGGATTGCGAAGTTTGAAAAGGAGGGGGGTGGTTTGTACTCCTCAACGGATTATACGAGCTTCCCTCTTTTATAAGCGAATTTAGCAAGAAGAAGAATCAACACTATCAGAAAAACTTTTCTCCGCTAGGGACCAAATACGACCCGCTCCCTTAGCGACAGATTACGGATCCCGCTGTTGTTCAAAAACGGCATCTCTCACTCCGTGTGTTTGCCTAACTTTTTGCGCCGGGCTTACTTTTTACTGTTTTTTTCTTTTCATTAATAACTGTTTGGAAACATCTCTCGCGTAGCCTGCAGCGATAATGTGCTGGTAGCGCGCACCTCCTGGCCGGCAGTTAAATAAAATGAATAGCACGAGCGAGGATATTTTCAAGGAGGGGGGGGGGGAGGGGCTGTATTCAGGGTTTCTCCCCAACGCCAAGACATGCCTATCCTCGAAACCCGAAAATTCTAATGCTGCTTTTGATGCTTCCTGTTTTGGCTGAGATGCCGCCTCAGCTCTATGCAGTTCCAAGCGCAGTTTTTCAAGCTGCTCAATTCCATTTTTTGATTTGTTTTTATGCTTTCCACCATGGTTGCCAACTAGTATGACGTCAAACGCGGACTTCATCCACATATAATTCAATCCATTTCAAAAATTGGCAGGCTATCAAGCACTACGGGACAACTGCTTCGTTATTATCAACCGAAGCGTGTGGCCCTCAAATAACGAATGACGCGATGAGAGCCTCGAAGATGATGAGCATGTGGGCGGCCATCAGATGGCGACAATGACTAGTTGAGCGATAGTCGAAGAGAATTTGCGCTTCACGTTGAAGAACATCGCCTGGGAATTGATTGTTACATGCAGGACGCTTTGTATCACAGGCAGGGGAGATGGAAGTCCGAAAAACACCTGGTAAGTGAGTGCCCCAATGGACGTCTAGGTCAAATAGATTCTCGATACTTCCTTCTCCGCCCCTTTTTTCAATAGTCTAAGTTATTGCTCGGTGTGGTGTGTGATGCTGGTTTACCGTGCCTCTCGCGACAACGCGTTTTCACTCTCTATTACTGTTAATCGTGCGAACTCGATCCCTCCCATTTAGCATTGTATTAAGTAAACACCTTCATCAGCTCTTAACAACACTCACTAAGTACTTCCTCTCTGCCGACTTCCCGCGCACTTATCGGCTGGGGTACGGTGTCTATGACGGCGCATCAGGAGTCGCTGTGGGAAGGCGTCGATGACCGGACGCAGGAGTTGCGTCGATCAGATTTAGTTCCCTCTCTCCTCGAGTGTGCAAGCGCCGTTCAGAGACCGAAGATTGGTTGTTCGCTCTCTCTCGAACACTCCTCAGGGCACAGTTATTAGTCCAGTGGGTTGCATAATCCGTGCTCATCAAGCTGACAGATGCGGCCATTCTTTCTGCCGCAGATGAAGTCGCTGGTGATCCTCTCGCTGCTTGCCACACTGGCCTTGCGAGCTGACTTGGCCTTGCTGGTCTCGCTCTCTGTGCGCTCTCCGCTTCTTCTCTATGCGTCCGACGTTCTGTTGGCGGATGTGAGTTGGAAATTCGGCCCCCCAACGGGAGTAGCAGTATCTTCCAGAATCGTCTTCAGGTAGTAATCTTTGTTGATTTTGACGCCGGGGTCGACGAATATCAACGGCGTCTTCCCCGAGGCACACACCCCTGCCCAAACCATGACTTGGGCAGGGTGTGCGGCCCGGTGAACGACTCTTCCCTCTTTGTCGGTTCCATTCGGCATTCCCTTGCGCAATCACCTCTCGACGTTTCTGAGGTTTGAACTGCTGCTCTCGACGGTGAAGAGCTTCTCATCCGAAAAGACGATCGAATGGTGGCCCTTGTTGCGCGTCCGAAGCAAAAGCTGTCGGCACTTCTTGACTCGCGCCTGCTGATTCGAGGCGCTGAGGATCGCCTTCCGAGTCATGGTAGCGCGGGGTACATCTTAACTGTCTTAGTGGACGACCCTTTCCATTGACTTCCGCGAGATTCCCATGTCGCGAGCCACCGTCGAGATGCTCCGAGTCGCGTTTCTTGCTATCCGCTTTCTGACGGCCTCGACGACCTTCGGCGTGCGAGCAGTACGAGGTCTTCCACTTCTTCGGCGGTCTTGGAGTCCACCTAGGTCTCGATAACGTTGGAGTGTGCGATACACGATGTGCGCGTGGTGCGAGGCTGCTTTAGCGATCGTGGCGGGTGGGCGGCCGGCTTTGTGCAGACGAACGATAGCGGAACGATCAGGAGAAGGCTTCACCATTTCACTATGAATGGACCAAATTTAACCAAATTTTAACAGGAGTTAGAAAAAATGATGAGATTGAAAAATCCATAAAACTGGCGCGCTATGTGCGCGATAGAATGTACGCTAACTGCAGCAAGTCTTGTCGCTATAATTATGGCCAACCCTGTAGGTAACCGGCTATTTGTTTATTCAATGTGTGATGAGACATGAATTCGTACGACATCAGCGACGATTCGGTCAATGGGAGGGGAGGGCAAGACCCAAGCTCTTCAACATTTCCTCACATCGAATGAAGAAGAGAAGAAACTAGTAAAGAACCACTTGTATGTCGCTGACCCCCTTATATAGGTAACACGGGTTACGGTGGTTGTTTGATGGTGTGCAGCCGGCTGCTGATCACAGCTTCTTGGACCTCAGCGAAACTATTACAGCTGAAAAGTACTGCCATGAAATTGATCGCATCCACCCTAACATTTTCAGCTAATGAGCACGGCATTCGTCAACAGCAAGTGAACGGTTTTAGTCCACGACAACGCTCGACCCTATGATGTCAGAAATAATAACGATGCCAGAAAGGCTAGAGGGGGCTAGGCGTTTGGTGACGTAATATACAACTCTTAAAGGCAGTTGGCACGATAAATTCCCCAAGACGAGTAGGATTAATACGCCTGGCAGGACGGAATTCCGCGACCCTGAGCAGGCGCTGCATAATGCCTTTTCCAAGGAAGGTGCCCTTATAAGGGCCCTATCAAGCCACAACTTTACGACCCAAACGCCCGCCACGCCCGCCCGCCCACAAATGGACGACCGTTCTAATCGATTCATTTGCTAAGCAAATTATGAAGCGAAGGGATTGGTATGAAGCGGCCGTGATGCTGCATATATGAGTACACATATGCAGCCGTACCTTCGGTAGCGGTTATTGGCAAGATGCCTACAGGAAACTCGTCCAAAATTGATTTCTAACACATTGAGAACGGAGGCTCTTTTTCGCAGGATTTTGACCGTTTCACTCCGTTCTTTCGCCATTTCCCCACTATATAGCGCCCTACTAGCATTTTAGGCCGAGCACCAAATCATCGTGCCAACTGCCTTTAAGTTCGGAGCCATGTTTAGGCCTTTGAAGACGACGAAAAGGTCGAAACGTTGGCCGAATAATATTCCACCTAAAAACCTCGTGGCAACAACAAAAGATCACAACAGATCGAACAAGCCGAGGTTTCAGATGAGACTAATTGGAACTTGCTCGACACACAACCTATGCGAAAGAAACTGGATGGGCTAGGCAACGAAACTCTCCTGCACACACCATATTCACCATCATTATATTCACCTGGCCCCTTCCGGCTACATTTTCTGAGAGATCTCAAGGTCTTCCTCAGGAAAAAAAA
>MU933169.1:0-12271 GCA_036418165.1 Cooperia oncophora
AATATTTTTGAATAGTACATCTTGGTCTTTCTAATGCAACAGACTTGGCTGTAAAGGCACAGCATGATGTGCCGGAGAATATGGCCACGTTTTCAAAGCTTTTTGTCACTTTTCTTACGTTTTTATCATTTCCTTCAAGTTCTACGCATGATTATAACTTAGCATAATAATTTTTCCCATATTATTTTGTTTATTCGCAAACGCCAAAACGCTGCAGTCAAGTCACAATTTTGGATCTCAGAACCGTAGGCCCTTCTGTTTCCAACATAGTTCGCCTGCTGGGAAAATGCATGGAAAACTCCATTGCAAAAAATGGTCTATTGGTGATAGGGCAGGGCACATCATTGGTTGGGGGTTTTGGTCGAGTCCCTACGACCCCCACCCCTTTTGTTGAGGGTTGGTACGAACCCCCTTCCGGCCCTCTGTCCCTCCTCGTCGAGCTGTCGAGCGAGGTATAGGGGTTTATATAGAACGCATAGATCAGGAAAATCACAAAACGTCAGACAGCTCTCCCAGAAGGTCAGAAAGTAAGCAGAAACTTAACACGTTCGCGGCGGCGTGTACTCCCGGGAGTACACGAAAAAACTCCGCTTTCGGCGAATCGTGTACTCCCGGGAGTACACGCGCCTATTCGCTGGTTTTTTGTATTTTATTTTCTTTTTCCACTAACAATTGGATATAAATAATAATCAAACAATAGAGAAATATATCCACACATTAGAAGAGGCGTGTATACCTGGAAAAATACTCAAAAACTTTCCTCTTTAGGCGAATCGGGCATTCTTGGGAGTACACGCGCCTCTTCGCTCGTTTTTTGATGATTTTTTTCTTCTTTTCACTGGCAATTATGAACAAATCAAAAAATAATATACAAGTAATACTAAGAACATTTCTCGTGTATTTTTTTGGAACCAGGTGAGGCAGTAGTGGTTTTTACAAGAGGAACTAAGAACTTTCACAAGAATCAAAGTCTACATCCCCTTTGTGCGGTACCAGTGAACATCAAAAAGGGCAAGAAAGCTAGTTCATTTACCGAAACTTAGATAAAACTTGTAGAAGGGAAAAATGTGAAAAGAATGGCGAAAAACGGCTTTCGTGAATTTTTAGGCGTTTATGGTCACGAGCGCGCAACCATGAACGGGATGACTGCCTGACTGCCTAAGTGTCGCCCGCCGCGAACGCGTCGTTCGACAAACGGGAGTTTTTGACGAAACGGCGCCGCCGCGAACGTGCTAAATACGACCCACCTCCGCTCTCCCAGCAACGAGCAGATACAACTTTTCCCCCCTTCCATTTATAACGCCCGTGAAGCGAGAAAAATCAACTATCAAAATAAATTTTTCTCAGCCCAAATACGACCCCCTCTCCTGGCGACCAAATACGACCCCCCCTGTTGGGGATTCCCCAGCAACGATGTGCTCTGTGATAGGGGCATATTATTCTGGATGATAGCGATAGTGGACGTCTTCGATTGAGCCGTCCACTATCGCTGGCCACTACCACCTACGGAAAATCCTGAAGAAAGAGTGGTTCGAACGAAGTCTGTGCAGCAACATGAGTAAAGACGCGTCCAAGCTCAGTTTACTGGAATTTTGGAGGAGAAGTCACTCGAAATCAGATTGTACTTATTTCTTGTGAACTCCCTAAATTGCATGGGCTGATACCCACACATATGGAAAAAGTGAAGGAAAAAATGCTCAGAGTTCCACGCGCGAACGAAGAGCAATCTGGACCTCTGACAGAGCGGTGAACTCAATCACAAGTCTAAAAGACACAAGAGGGGTACGCGAAGAATCCTAATTATTTCGTTTGAATTCCAGGTAAATACTCCAGATTCGATTGTTGTGGGCCAGTCGTTTTGCTCTGAAGGAGAAGCCAGTGCTAAGTGGTACACTTGCATTCAAAAAATGAAATCACAGGAAAAAGCATGGAAGGAAATCCCACAAGCAACCCTGTTCGCCATAAAGTCTGAATGTTTCGAAGATTATTATTTATGCGGAGGGAGGTTATATTGGACGGAAAAAACAATTTTTCTTGCTAATTAGGTTACTTGCGTTTTGTTTTGCTGTTTCCTGGTCAGTTTCGTACAGAGATTCTGTCAACAGATGCCCCATCCCCGTCTGGACTAAAAGCGAGGCTTGTCTTGCCGTTGGGGAAAGAAAGGCTAAAAAGACTTTAGTTTCCACTAGCTTCTAAAAGCAATTGGGTTCCGTAAGTGATGGTAATTTTTTATCAGTTGGAATTCCGCTCCAAAGATCAGATGTTTTGCCAGTGATATCTACAGGGGGGGGGGGGCAAAAAAAAAGACACTTGGCCGAGTCACATATCAGCAAAGTTTTCGCAGCCCAGACAGAAGACGTGGATACGAGTACCAGGGCGGAAGATACCCAAGATGTTCCTCGATAAGCAGGAGCAGGCTCTCGCCTCACCTTCATGTACACCAAAATATGAAGTGATCCCAGTCGCATCCGGGCTGGAGAAGGCCTATGGAGGTCACGTTCACCTCCAAACAGCTGCGAAACTTCTTGCATGGAGTCACCCATGGATAGTTACTGGAGACCAGTACTCTTGATCTGGAAGACCTCCAACATCGAGCAGCTCCGACAACGCCGCTACGGTCCAGGATATCATCTACACCGCAGTCGCCAAGGCGCGTGGTGATGGTGGGTCGGAAGTACCTGCGGTGGGAAAACCGATATTTTCCTCCGTGGACTCCAGTCTGAAAATGAGCACTGACGTTCACATCGAGCAATTCGAGGAGAATATCCTGCCTTCATGTCCTTTTGGCAACTTCCTACTGCTACAGAATTGGGCGCCACCACATGGAATCGAAGGGCTGTGGAAAAACTTCGCCTGCTCGGAATGGAAGGGCGTTGAGTACGGACGGAATATCTAAGAGCGTCCCGTCCTAAACCTGTCCTAAACCACCTCGATTACCGGGTCCGAGCGGAGCTCAACAGGGTGGTCTACAGTGGCGGAGAAATCAACGACCTCGCTGAACTCAGGCACCGAATCACGGTCGCGTGGCAGAATGGTGCTCGTCCAGAAGGAAGTGGCGGAGTATCATGGTAGCGGACAATGTGCTGGAGGGAGGAACGTGTCTTTTTTTGCCCCCCCCCCCGTATACTGTTTTACAGAGGGTCTTCGCCCAATAAGATGTTGGCTTCGATTTTGTGGTGATTCTACATGCGCTAAATTTCAAGGGCTCAAACTGGAGTGTCAGGCCGACTAATTCGACTATTTTCCACTCACAGGCAATCATCACCACCGGAAGCCCTGTTGAGTTGGACAGGAAGCTTTCTGAATCAGCCTGTTCACGGAGATCCATGTCAAAGAACGGGTGATCAGTAGAGTCTTAGAAGGCTCTCTCATTCTCACTGAGCATCACCTTTCGTTTATGGGAGAGGTTCAAAACTTGCTGGATGGGTAGTGCAGGCAGTCGCTCCCCAGAAAGGCACCCCGCACTCACTGCGCACTCAAATGGTCCGAAATCTCAGCTCTGAATCACTTGAACCAATTCTAAAGTGTCATTCGCTGGCGAAAGCGTACTCAGCTGGTAAAGCATCTTTTCTCCGCCTGTCACAATTTTCAAGCTGCTTCTTTACTTCGAGACCGGAGATTAAGGGTTAAAAAAGTGGTGTTAAAAACTCTAATTGTGTCGACCCGACTTTCCGTTTCAATGAACTAAAAGTCAACAAAACTCAAGAATGAACAGGAAACTGAGCTCACTGTTCCGTAGTACGGGAAATTGTCTATCAAATAGCTAGATCGGATAGGGATAGTTCTTACTCATCAAAACTTGGGTGAAAGAAATGCCATTAGTTTGGGCTAACCATTCATGAATCCTAACTACAGCGAAAATTTTTCGAGTAGCCTGATAAAGGGAGCGGACGGAAGTTACGAAGGATATCTCACTAAGTAGTACTATGACAGAAAAGCTTCAGGTAGGTGGAAGCGAATAAATGTAATAAACTAAAAGACTGTGCGCTAAGATTTCGTGGTGTTTCTACTTTCACTGATTTTTATTGGGTGTCAAGCCGATGGATCTGAGCATTTTCGTCGACCTTCCCTTTTTGCATTCAGTTAAAAGAAAAGCTAGAACCGCAAATGGCCAAGCCACTGCGCGGGATTGATGCTGTAAAGAATTGCTGTAGCGATTGGTCCTGGTGAAGCGAACAATGACCTCACTGGTCACATTTTCCTACAGACCTTTGAATGGAGACCTAGCTATGCTCGGAGATTGGAAGTGCTAAGAGGGTTTCCGAAGCGAGTATGGATAGTCCAAATTTACACACTGTGAGGTGTATGCCCTTGCTAATCGAAACGATAAGGGTCGAAATAGAAAGTTCGCGCTCATTTTTCGGCTTTTTTCATCCTTTTTACGTGTTCTCCCTCAAAGGGGCATCTTAATATGCAGTGACTGCAAAAGCCGGTCGAGGTTCTTATGTTCTCTCCCACAAGCCTGCAAGATCCCAGCCGAGTGTGATGGAAGGCTTGGTCGGTCCAAGCATGACCGCAAATTCAGAAATATGCCTAGGAGCAAAGACGCTCTAAGGGAAGGGGAAACCGTTACCGCATCAAAGTATCTGTGCTACTCAAACCTTGAAGACAAGCTGTACACTCGCCTAAAAGGGTGGTCCTTACAAGTTGCGAGCGAATGGGTACGCAAGCGCTCAGTGGTGTAGCAACTCACTCTTCTCAAAACTACACGGGGACCGAGGGAGGTTCACACGAGTGCGTCTCTCATACTTCGCTAATTCTCAGGGGTAGCCCTGGAACCGAATAACAAGGATTTTCTATTGAGCAACTTAGTACAACCGGGATAAGGAGAGCAGCCAGAAGTGTGAGGGCGCAGAAAAGTGGAGCTCTTAGCTAGGGATAGGCGTCTCGCTGACCGCGCGATAGTGCGAGGAGGATTAAGGGGTCGCAATCGAGGCACCTACCTGCCGCAGAGGGCATGCATCGTGTGATGATCACAAGGGGGGGGGGGTCGTATTTGTCCGCAAGGGAGGAAAGGTTCGTATTTGGTCTGAGAAAAAAATTTTTTGATAGATGATTTCCCTTGTTCCACGGATGCTATAAAGGGGGGGGGTCGTATTTGGTCGTTGTTGGGAGACGGACTGCCAAATATCAATACAACTATTATTCCGATATTTGAAAATGATAGTCAAATCCTGACGTATCCGGACGTCCTCCCCCTTCTCGACGGCAAATTTTGGGAAAAAAAACCAAAAACTTTTCGGAAAATTCGGGAAAAACTGGTAGATAGGTGAGGGAAAATGCTTGGAAACTTGCCTGTTTTCACACTAGATATACTCGAAATCCCCAGAGATCGGTAGGGGGGAGCATTCGGAAACACTGTAAAGAAACTTGCGTTGCTTAGTGAATATTATAGTCTGGGACAACTGTCATCTTGTTCTGTGTTGGACAGAGACACGACAACGATTGTGTCGGGGTGAAAATATCGCATCAGAAGCGTAAACGCCTTAAGTATAAGTTGAAACATGCCACGCCTACCCGATCTCAGGGACCTCGAGTGTATATACTCCCCACCCCCTCTCGCTCGATGGAAAAAGTGGAAAAAGTGGTAGGCTGGGAGAATCCAGGAAAGTGTTAGGTAGCATGGGATGGGAGGGGAGTCGCATTTGGGACTGGAATTAGGGGGCCATCGGTCGTACTTTTCAGGAAATGACCACAACGCGATGGCGTGCACTCCCTGCTCTTGCCCCGTTCCTACGCGCTTTTGAGTGTATAAAGTGGTACCTTTTTGCAGATGCGGGCCATTCCTCCCAAGCACGGCGAAGAACCAAATCCACGGAGGTGAGTGCAGTTTGTCTTTAACGGGGAATTGCGATGATTCCTGTTGTGATGATCTTAGAAAGTGCTATACAAACAATGTGCAAAAACTGCGCAACTAAATAAATTACTCGTTACCACCGCATTAGATTGGTTTGTTTCGCTTTTTTGTGACCCGTTCATGTGTGAAGAATTCAGTGAGCAATGCATATGCGAAGAACATAAATCAAAAACTCGGAAATGGAAAGCGAACACCTGACAAATTAATGTCGCATTATGATTTTCATGCTTCGAGAATTGTTCGCCCATCGTGAAATTGAACGCTCATCCTCGAACTCTTGAGCCTTGGTGATCCTAAAAACTCCTAATTACTTGGCTGTAATCCACGCAGCTATTCAAAGAGAGCACAAAGAAGCGGAAGAACGTAATCGAGAAAGGCCTCACTGATGCTACAGTAGATAAAGCTGTGGGTGGTAGGGAACGGCGTCGTCACAAAAACAGCTGACCCCGCCGCAGTGGGGGGGGGTGTGTCTCGAAGAAAGAGGGGTTTGGGAAGAACATATTCACGAAACATGCGCGGCGTGCATAATGCGCTAGTGTTCTGCCTACAACTTCTGGCACCAGTATTAAAAGAGCAGAATAAAACATTTCTTGGTCGAAACTGGAATTACCGTCATACGAATAGATTAACCGTGCGAAAAATCCAAAACGGTTTCATTTATCGTGGAGCTCCTTCGGCGCAGTTCGGCGACGAGGGAGGGGGGGGGGCATTTTGCACTTTTGCTACTTCCCATCGACGTGTCGACCATCTAGAGAGCCTTTTCGTGAGTTGACAGGTTTCACCAATGAGGCCCGATGAGCTTGCTCCAGAAGTTGACAGGTTTCATCAGGTAAATTATGCAAACCGGAACTACATAATGAGGCAATGAAAGTGCAAATGCCCCTCCCCTCAATCGCCGAATTGCGCCGAGCTCTTTCCCCTTGAAGCCTGGGCGCATTTTAGATAAGCAGTGTACTCGCAGTACACATCGAGTACACTGCTTATCTCTGAGACGGAGTAGGCGTGGCTTTTGAGCATGGCATAGGACGGGTTTCTCGTGGGATACTTCAATTTGAAACAACTGCTATCTTGTTCTGTGTTAGATGTAGACATGATTACGACTGCTCCGAAATGACAATATCTCACGAAAACCTGGGCCGCCGCCATTTTAAAATCAAGTACGCAGCCACGCCTACCCGATCTCAGGGATTTCGAGTATACTTGCAATCCCAACGCAATGCTCATTGGCATTTGAACTTGATAAAAGCTGGGTCACCGACGCAAGCCTCGAGCGCTTCCTGCCATCCTTCGAGTGCTAATGTAGCCCACATTCGCACTCGAAGGTGGCAGGAGCGCTTGAGGCTTGCGCCAGTGACCCAGCTTTTCTTATGTTCATGTCTGTGGACCTGAGCTCCCTTTACATGGAAATGGTATTCGTGAAAAGTGTCTTCAACTTAAGCAGTAAAACTAATTTAAGAAAGTCTCAAAACGGAGTGAAGTTATGACGGTTGGATGTCAATCCTCAGGAGGAGTATACTTGCTTCACAAGACCAGAACCCTCACCCAAGATCTCAGTTGAGGAGGAAACACTGACCCTCACCCAAGTTTTCAGATGATTATCAAATGAAATGCGTAATGATAAAGCTCTCACGTTTCGTAGCTAGCTAGAAGTACGGCTAACGGACACGATACTGAAGCACCTCGGGCAAAAATTACAAAATCAAGTACGGCAGTTTTGAAGAGGATTATACCTAGATGTGTATGAACCTTTACATGACATAAGGGCAACGGTGGGGGCAGGGTCTTGCGAAGGGAGCTCGGGAGGCGTAGGCATCTTTTTTTATTCCAAATCAACGAAGGGCATAAAAAGGACAGAAATCGCGTGCCGTAGTTCATGATGTACCACTTGTCTTTTTTGAAGTACCCTCCGTTCTTCACGATTCCGGAAATATTCACTCTAGTTGATGCTAGTACAGTACAGGTAGGTACAGTAGTACAAGCGAATTGGGATTTTCAAAGGACCGTGAAGTTCAGTGAAGCATCTTTTCGAGATCGTTATGGTGCATAATACTCCATAGGTTTCAGGACTGAATCACTTCTGCCGCAATATAAACGCTTCTCCTCATAACTTTTGATCGACATTATGCCATGATGAAGCAAACAAGGTCGTCGGGAGAACGACTTGTCAACAATAAGCTATTAATAACGTCCGCTACCAGAAAACTCCTTCATCCACGGGAGATGACGAGAGTGTGATCAGTGTTTTTTTTACTTATATACAGGGGGGGGGGCAAAAAAAGTCACTTCGACCGAGTATCAGCAAAGTTTTCGCTGCCCAGACAGAGGACGTGGATACGAGTACCAGGGCGGAAGATACCCAAGATGTTCCTCGATAAGCAGGAGCTGGCTCTCGCCCATCACCTTCATGTACACCAAAATATGAAGTCATCTCCAGTCGCAGCCTGACTGGAGAAGACCTTTGGAATTCATGTCACCTCCAAACAGCTGCGAAACTTCTAGTGCGGAGTACCCACGGATAGCTACCTGGAGACCAGCACTCACGCCAGCAGGTTTCTTGCTGAGCGGTAGTGTTCAGGAGGTAAAACTACCCCAGAAGACAAATTTTCAGCCAATTCCGGCGGAGAAAAAATTCATTCTAAAACAGGCCAGATCTTGGATCACTGGGGCAGTAAAGGGTAAATAGTGCCGAGAAAACGAACAGACACAAAAGCCTACAGGTTTGCTTTCCCAGGTCATTGGCGTCGGAAAAAAAGAAAGCAAGAAATCATCACTTCGGTAATGAATAAGTGAAGCAACCCACATAGAGCAGGCATGTTTAGTAGAACCAACACTAGACAGTCCTGAAGGCAGATATTTCTGCTGGCAGGGCTCTGGACTGCAGGCTCTAGACAATATCATTAACATCTCTTGGCTAATGTTCACTGGCCCCTATCCTTTCTACAGCTCTTTTTCACGGGCGCTGACTAAGAGTTATGCTAGCTCCTGCGCAGGAGTGGGTCGTGGCTGTTCGCCATACATAAAAAAGTTCATCGACGTATGACGAATGTTCCTGGAGCTCATTTGCATTCACAAGAGTGACTCGCAGAAATCTGAGCGTCTATTCTCTTGCATAAAGCATTGCAAAGCATTGTTCAGGCTTCTTCAATGAACCTACGCATTTGTACTTACTACTTTGAGAGAAAAGCGTCTACGAAAGAGCAAAAGACGGACATCATCTCGTTGAATTGCCAACTTCCCGAAGACAACGGGGCTTCATAAGTGTGCGAGGAAGCGTGGACTGGTATTGAAGTAGGAGAAGAATTCTGCAAAATACGACCCCCACCCTTTGAAAGTTCCTCCTCTGATACAACCCCGTTGCCCATCCATCAATCTTCCTGAATCTTCCTCTTCAGCGGCCAAATATGATCCCTAACAGGAGACCCCCAATATGCGACGTCGGTCTGCTGGTACTGTAGCAAGACAGTTCACAGATAGCCTCAATTGGGAACTATGGGTGCAAGAAGAGGGATAGTGAATGTTAGTTCACTATTCAAAATTTTGATGTCAGGTCTACATGCTTTTTGCCCTACTCGCGCTACCGCAGAGAATCTGAGGGGTTTTGCTCTAGCTGATGGGGTCTGGAAAAGATGCATGGAGGCTGAAGGATGAGGGTTGAGGGTCGCGGAGCAAGAGAAGGGCTTCAAACATCATTCTAGGGCAAATCACTGGAACATCCACCAGCTAGGGGCTGTATTTAGTCACTCGGGCAGAATGTCGTTCTCGGCCTCTGTACGTTTTTCGGCTGCTGAGTTCTTCGATTTCACGGGCTCTATCCTGCCCCCCTCCCTACCTCCCGATAAAGCAATTCCACTGTTTCTTGTTCACAGCGTAACAGCGAGACTCCGTTCGACCGATTTTCTAAGGGAAGGCGTGGAGAAAAGTCTCACGCTGCAGTTCACACCAGATACAGCTCGCAGCACGTACTTTTTTCGCTATCTTTTGATGGGGCCTACGACGGCATATCTTCAGAAATATTAGCATTCAAAAATTATCATAATGATCCCGCCGAGTGATCTGACAATGAGTCATTTTCTGCGAAGTCACGCAATATTCGAATCATGAAGGAAACGGAGAAAAGAGTTCTGCAGGGAATGAAATTCCTATCACGTAATTAAAGTGTCGTGTGCAGACGTAGCCGATGATGCATGTCAAGGCCCTGTCACTCAGTTTCGAACTCGTTTAAATTAAACTTTTGTGGGTTTTCCGACTAATCGCACAGTCAGGATGAGATGGATTGTCTTAGGAGTTGACCGATCCCTTTTCGAGATGGAATACGCATTCTACTTCCATTCGGAATCGTACTGGCATGATAAATATGATGTAGCTTATACAGCGGCCTTGGGAGGGGCTCCGATCTATCAGCGAGTGTCCTCATCTTCACGCTTCATAATGAATAGGTCGTCTGAACAACCGGAGGCTAGAAGGCTTCGTTGGCGTGGACATGTTTGGAGCAGGGGGATTGACCTCCGCACTGGTAAACGTGCTACTTGTTACCACCACGAATCACTTCTTGACAAAGACGTCTTTCTCTACTTAACCGACTCAAGAATACTGTCCTCTACGCGAAGACGACGGGTTCTGAACGTGGAATGGCTAGCTGATTGTTGCAATAGAAATTTTTTGGTTCACGTACATTTTCTCTTCAAATAAGCATCTGTTCGCACATTGAAATTTTCCGCTCCGGGTGCGAGAGTTCGTCTGCGAGGTATCACGCCAAAAATTCGCTGCAAAAAAAGTGCAGGCGTCCCTTCAATAAAGGCTCTGTTGCAAACACACGGCACGCTGTCACATGATTAGTGTAATATTTTTTCCGCTTTCCACCCGCTTGGTGAAAGTGTGACACGTGCCGTGGTGTTGGCGCAACGGGAGGGTTGATGGAGAAAGTTGAACTGTTTTAGTTTGGTAACTGCTCGTTTAACGCAGCAGCGCGCGCTCCGAAAGTTATCACAATAGTGCTGAGTCATGGCCAAAAGTCGGACCTCGGTCGGTACTCGAACCCACATCCTGACAAGACATTAAGCCAATATTCATATCTTCCGTTAATGCAACTTAGCAGACGAACTGTATTCGGGCGTAGGTTCCTTATGAGAGGCACGTTCCGCGATACATTAAAGGCAGTTGGGACGATAATTCGGTATTCGGCCTAAAATGCTAGCAGGGTGCTGTATAGTGGGCAAATGGTGAAAAAACGAATGAGCTTCTGAAGACTTGCGAAGAGAAGGCTTTGTTCCTAAGACTCAAAAATCAATTTTGAAAATTTTGAACTAGTTTCCCGTGGGAGTATTGCCAATAACCGCTACGGTAGATACGGCTGCATGTATGTACTCATATATCCATGCAGCATCGCAGCCGTTTATATCAATCCCTTCGCTTCATATTTTACTTAGCAAATGAAGCAATACGAGCATCAGGTACGGTCGTCCATTTGTGGGCAGGCGGGCGTGGTGGGTGGGCGTTCGGGTCGGTATGTTGTGACTTGATAGGGCCTTATAAGGGTAGCTTCCTTGGAAAAGGCGCTACACAGCGCCTGCTCAGAGTCGCGGAATTCCGTCTGCCAGGCATACTAATCCTACTCGTCTCAGGGGTTTATCGTGCCAACTGCCTTCAAAACTTCAAATTAAGGCTTCAAACTTCCGCGGTGACCCGGTTCGCGCAAGCTGCACTACAAGCAGCACTTGAAAAATGGCAAGCAGCGCTCAAGAAGCATAGGCTTTGGGGCCACGGGCACCCAGAAGGCCCATTCCACCCTTCGTCGCTTTATCGTGGTAATTATGCCTCTCCTTCCCCGGCGACCAAGTACTACTCCCAATGGTATTGCTGTGCCCTTCGTGCCTGCAAATGCCCTAAGCGGACCCATACAACAAATGTGAGGCGTACCACTACCATAGACCTATTCCACTATCAAAGGGGCCGTTGAGGGATCCCAAAGTCTCTACGTGGTACTTGCTCATTTTTCTTAACACTTGTAAATTTAGCTTTGCGACCAAGGATGGATTAGTGGAAGGGAGTCGCCTGCCACGGTTGTTCCTGTTCGAAGAAAATGCGTGTTCTGGGAATGAGAGGGGGATGAGGGTGCTGCAGTGTTGTGACGCCTACAAATGCGATTATCCACACAAAGCAAGAACAACGAGATTATGGGAATCTGCACAATTGCCTGCATGAAGACACAACAACGTCGAGAATGCCCATTGATGATATGCACAGCGTAAGCCGATTTTTTGAATCTCGGAGAAATTCACGAAAATGAGATTTCGTGGCTAGACGTCACCCCTTTTCAAAAACATCTATGTCGTTCCTTAGCAAAAAGGATCAGTGAGAATATTTTATGGGACAGGGATTGTCTTTGGCCAAAATGCAGAAGATAGCGTATGGAAG
>MU933171.1:0-10333 GCA_036418165.1 Cooperia oncophora
GGCTGCGTTTATACTTTGCGGCAGCGTAGCGTAGCGTAGCGCAGCGTAGCGTAGCGCTTCCAGCGTACGCCAGCGGCAGTGCCGAAGAGAGGATGCATATCGATCTAGCTTCACCAGCGTCACGCTAGCGTACGCCAGCGTTTCTCCAGCGTTTCACCAGCGTTTTGCTAGCGTTTGCAGCGGCAGGGGAGTAGAGACTATGGGAGAGCTGGAGGGTACAAAACACATCGATTGCGCGTCTCTCACTCGCCCTTAGTCTCTACAATGCACATCGCTTCTGCGTCTCCGACGGCCACATAGTCTCTACGATACATGTTGGTCCAGAGACTCCGACGCCAATCTGCCGTCAGAAAGGAAAGATCTACTCATAAAGCATAAGCCGCCGCCACGTTTTAGTTGACAGTACGTGGACACGCTTAGCTCATCTCAGGGATTTGGGGTATAACAGTGGTATAAATATATCCGAAAACCACGCGTGCCGATCTATCTAGGATTCGGAAGCTAAAATACAACCTACAAAGTACTTGCTCTGACAGTTTGACTTAACTTTGTATTAGGTTAGCGGGAAAGTTCTGTCACACTACTTCAAACTCTATCTAGGATCGGAAGCTAAAATCCAACCTACAAAGTATTTGCGTCTCAAAACTCAAAATACATGCCCATTTACCTGGAGAGGGGTAACCGGTAATGTGGGCCCTTATACATCAAGGAGTGTTTCTTTCTACATAGCAGTCGCTTGACTCCTGCTTTTTCTTCTTCTGTGATATGGACAAGGATTTTATACGCTACCATCGCCACCGAACCCCCCCCCCTCCCTCCAAGCGCTTCCTCAAACTCTTTCTTCCACCACCCTGACGCCAGCATGATAGCTGCAGATGCCAAAATAATGGAGCTGAATAAGGACGATGCCCTCAATTATCGGACAACCTTGCACGAAGCTAATGCTTCAAAGCGGGAGCATAGGCTGCGATTCATACTTGCGGCAAGCAGTTGTTTGATAACTGCTGTTTTACGCCGCAGTGCGCGATACGAAAGTTATCACAAGAATGCTGAGTTGTGGGCAAAAGTCGGACCACGGGCGGGATTCGAACCCGCATCTTCTGCTTACCGGGCAGTTGCGTTCTGCAAACAATAATAAATAGCTTAAACTTGTAAAAAGCCTTCAGCCTTGCGGTTCACTGCCGATATCGGCTAACCGGCTCATCACGTTGAACGTGTGAGTGCTCGAAGGCAATGGCACAAATAGCCATTGAGCTGAGTGGTCAAAAGTGGCCCCGGTAGCGTAATAGGGAACGCAGCTGCACCGGTAAGCAGAAGATGCGGGTTCGAATCCCGTCCGTGGTCCGACTTTTGCCCACAACTCAGCATTCTTGTGATAACATTCTTCGAAATGTATTCTAAAATGTTTTCGTTTGTTGGCTTTTCTGGGTGATTCCTGTTACAAGTACCCGCTGCTCAACGACAGTGCTTTGGAGAATGAGTGGTAGAACGTTGGGACAATTTCGGAAGATTCAAGCTAGGATGTGGGATAGAGAAGAGAGTAGCACCACAAGAGAAAATTTCAAAGGGGACCTACACTTCAAAAGTTTCCTTCAACGGCAGAATGTGCCCTAAATAAACTGGTGAGCAACGATTGTCTTATTCTTTCCCCATCCTAATAATACTCGCTGTTTTCGATGACCACCTATGCTCCTGTTTTCACGTCAGTTTTGGCAGTAACAATTACAAAATCTGCCAAGGCATGGAAAGGGACTAGTTTCGTTCACAGAGTCCTGGCTCGTAACGTACTAGTAGAAGGTCGTCAAAAACCCCCACACTTGCAAGACACAATCTGTATTAGATGGTTGTAAGTGAGATTCGGTAATGCCATGTATATGGAGTATGTGAGGAAATATCGTACTCAAAATGTACTAGAACTTTCATTATGTGACATGCTTGACACTGTTTACCCTCGCTGCTCTACCTGTCAGATATTATGACGGAAGTTGGTAAAAGTTCTGCTTCGATGTAGATTTGAGCAGAATTCTGTCTTTGTGGTTGTTCGACCGCCGGACAGTCACATTACATTTGGCTGGGGCGAAAACCCGCTGCTGGTGAAGGCGCCTAAATTGGCCTCCTGTGGTACTGGCGCCTGTGGCACCAACAGACTTTTATTAGCCTCGGATTTCATTTCGTGTTTAGGAGATCAGAGCGGCTCTGGTGATTCAACTATGGTTGGATCGACGCTCGATGTAAAAATTTAATTAAAATCTTTCCTGAAACCTGAAATGTGAGGCACTAAAGGGTAAATGGTGACGAATATCTTTCCCCGTCACCTTTCCTCTTTGACAGCGATCTAACCAAAAAGGGCTTTCGAGTCGGTCAAATTCAGTTTTGGATGTTATATCGCCCTTCCCCTTTTCGGAGAACCTGATCCTCCGTGGAAGATAACGATCCCGTGATGCCTTTTGTATTCAGAGTATCGCCTAGGCGTTCTTGACGGTAGTCTCTCAGATTGCTTTTATTCAAGACCGTTGTTACATCCTTCTGCCAATTCTCATGCCGGAGCGCTATACACACTGCCTTTCATGTTTGTTTATTTATTTGAGAGTTTTGTGACCAGCACTTCCTCAGTGCCTAAATGCAATAGACCTTGTAAAAACATTATTCGAGAAAAAGAGGAAAGATCGTCCGATATTCCTCGACTGTTTTCTTTACCCATTTGCTTTTTCTTCTTTTGGCTGAAGTGCTCACGCCTTCGTTCTCTTGCAGGAATCCCATCAGACTAATTGCAATCCACTATATATATAATTCGCTAAGTTTGTCTGTTGGGGTGTTCATGTGAGTGTATTTGACCGGAAATTCATAACTTATTTCCAGTCGTTCGTAGAGTGTTCAGTTTGATAGGTGATGTAGGAGGTCAGACAGGACCACTACTGTTAGGTGGCATGTGGTCATGACAGTTGACAAAGGCTTACAGAGGGCCTTAAAAGGGGACGGTCACCAAATTCATAACTCGCGTCACAGCAGTGGTGGAACGTTGGTTCCAAGAAGTGATATAGGGGGCTAGACGTGAACATCATTGGTGGGTGGCAGCAGGTGATAACAGCTGACAAGGGCTTACAAGGAGCCTTGAAATGGGAGTATCACCAAGTCTATAACTCACACACGGACTGAACCATGCGCCCGGAAGTGCGCGTCGCCGAACTGGTATACATACAACAATCGAACTAGGTGCCATTTTCTACTCAGTTCTCGAAGTTGGCTTAGTCCAAGGTTCATTTAGTATAGCCCATAGATTCTTTCAAACATGACTCTGTTTTCAGTACATCGTATTCGCTAATATAAATCACAATTAGATTGGTTTGTTCAGTAAAGCTCGTTGTTACACTCCTCATCCGTGAGATGGAATGAGCGTGGCCTCGAACATGGCCCAAAATGGGTTACTCGTGAGATATTTCAGACGAAGGAAACTGTCACCTTGTTCTGTGTTGGGCAGAGACACGACCACAATTGCGTCAGAAGGAGAATATCTCTCTAAAAGCATAGCCGCCGCCACGTTTAGTTGAAGTACGTGGACACGCTTAGCTCATCTCAGGGATTTGGGGTATAACAGTGGTATAAATATATCCGAAAACCACGCGTGCCGATCTATCTAGGATTCGGAAGCTAAAATACAACCTACAAAGTACTTGCTCTGACAGTTTGACTTAACTTTGTATTAGGTTAGCGGGAAAGTTCTGTCACACTACTTCAAACTCTATCTAGGATCGGAAGCTAAAATCCAACCTACAAAGTATTTGCTCTCAAACTCAAAATACTTGCCCATTACCTGAAGAGGGGTAACCGGTAATGTGAGCACTTATACATCAAGGAGTGTTCTTTCTATACCACTCGCTTGACTCCTGCTTCTTCTTCTTCTGTAATATGGACAAGGATTTTATCCGCTACCATCGGCACCGACCCCTCCAAGCGCTTCCTCAAACTCTTTCTTCCACCACCCTGACGCCAGCATGATAGCTGCAGATGCCAAAATAATGGAGCTGAATAAGGACGATGCCCTCAATTATCGGACAACCTTCACGAAGCTAATGCTTCAAAGCGGGAGCTTAGGCTGCGTTTATACTTTGCGGCAGCGTAGCGTAGCGCTTCCAGCGTACGCCAGCGGCAGTGCCGGGGAGAGGATGCATATCGATCTAGCGTTCCCAGCGTCACCAGCGTCACGCTAGCGTACGCTAGCGTTACGCCAGCGTTTCACCAGCGTTTTGCTAGCGTTTGCAGCGGCAGGGGAGTAGAGACTATGGGAGAGCTGGAGGGTACAAAACACATCGATTGCGCGTCTCTCACTCGCCCTCAGTCTCTACAATACACATCGATTCCGCGTCTCTGACGGCCACATAGTCTCTACCAGGGTACAGCATCGTTGTGCGAAACCCATAGGGGGGGGTCGTACTTGGCCGCTGGGGAGGGGGGGGTCGTAATCTCAAGGGTCACTCAGAGCCGAGCAATGGTTCGACATTTCAGTTGATAGTGGGAGTGGAGCTATGGAAGTCAAGATGTTTAAAAAAATGAAGTTTATTATGAGTGTATTCTTTACAGCTTTAAATGCTACGTTTAACAGCCCTCTTTTCATGGGAAATCCCCAAGAATGGGTTCGTACTTGGCCGCGGGGGACGTGGGGAGTATCGCAAAAGTAGGCTCGCTAGGCATCAAACAGTACAAAGGTGTCATTGCTAAGGGTAATGGAACGGACGGAAAGCTTCAGAAGACCCGGATGTAAATAGGAATACAAAATAATAAAAGATTTATTAGCAATATAGCAAGAATAAATAAATAAATAAATAAGTGTCAGTTTATAGCATGAACTCGTAAGTACGTAGATGACTAAATAATACGTCTCAAACAGATTCGTGCGTGTTGTCCTTTACAAACCCTAAACAAACATCTGCTTGCATGGATAAAAGCACCTGAAATCAGAATTTACACCTTTCCACCACCTCTGCGTAGGAGCCTAATGCACGGCGCACGGACCAAATCGATCAGAGATAGCCGAGCTTCTCTTTCACTCATTTGAAGGGAAATATGTGTTTTGAAGGCACACTGAAGTTTCCGAAGGTGTATCCTCACAATGGCACATAAGGAGTCAATTTTTCGGGTGGGTCAGAGGGTGCGCATCTGTGACCCATCTAAAATATCTCCTGAACTAGTGGGTCTTCAGAAAAACTGTAAAGCTTATTGGAAAGAGAAAAGATGGAGGGGTTTCAGGACGACTTTAATCCTGATGAAATTGCGTTTGAACGAAGCAATCCTCGCGTGAAGCATGGAAACCAGCTCGCGATTTACCCCTAGCCTATCCAAAACCCATCCGGAATATTTCACCAACGGGGGATTGTTCAGTTTGCAACTAGGTAGAATACACAACAGTAGAAACTTTGCCGTTGCATGCTGCTCACCATTCCTCAAAAGCTCCGCACCTAAAAAAGATATAACCCCCCGAACAGACCCCAGGACGTTGGCAAGTCCAACAACCGCGCTCCAATGACGTTTTTCCAAAGAAAGCGGTCGCAGCCTTGCGCCCTGCAGCCTGATCGATAATAGCCAAGTATGGAACGATTTACTGCCGGCCTGGTTATCCTTTTTTCATTTAGCTCTGCATTTTTTGTATTTTCCATGTTTCGCTTTGTTGTGTCGTGCATGTTTTCATTATTTCCCCGTCACCATTCATTGAATGCACATCTGGGCCCTGACACGCTCACCTTGGGGCTATTTTTTCACCAATTCAGCCTATCAATGATCACCATTAGCCGCTATTTCAATTGTGTTTCTTGTTACAAGTTGCATGTCATACATAGTTATCGAACGAGGAGTTTTATTTTGAATCCTAAGACAAAATTGTAGGTAATGCGAGGCTGTTGTTCAGCCTCATATTGCATGCTGAAACAGCCTATTATTTCCTGGAAGAGCAGAGTCCGCCTTTCGAAAATCCAGATTCCATTTCAGGAAGCCATTTGTGGTGAACATGCATCTGGTTGTCAGTTAGAGCAGGAGGGGGGGGTCGTATCTGGACCCTCTTCGAGGGGGGGGGGTCGTACCCACACCGCCATTTGACACATCCCCATGCTGTACCCTGGTCTCTACTCCCCTGCCGCTGCAAACGCTAGCAAAACGCTGGTGAAACGCTGGAGAAACGCTGGTGACGCTGGTGAACGCTAGATCGATATGCATCCTCTCCCCGGCACTGCCGCTGGCGTACGCTGGAAGCGCTACGCTGCCGCAAAGTATAAACGCAGCCTTACACTTCTGATGACGAAGTGAGGTTTGAGTTGCATATGAACTCAGATTGAGGGAGCTGCGGGTCGTGAAAGTGCTGGATGAAGAAGCTGCTTCCTCGGTCAATGCGTACGCAAAGCAACTACGAGATCTAAAGCGTACAGTCGGTCTTCGACGTGACAGTGTAGCCTACTCCATCCAAAAAGTTTGAGCCGTACCTCATGCAATAGAGCTGGATGGCTCTCCCCTTGCACTGGTGTAGCACAGACATTGCTCCTTCTAACTGCAAGTTGCCTCCCGTACTCAATCGTTATGTGGACGAGAAAACCTCCTCGATAACCTGAGTTCACGTCAAGAGATGGTGTCCAACTTTGCGTCGTGCCTCCCTGCATTGTGAAGCGATGGCATCCATGAGGTGCTCAAAACTGGCAAGAACCCCGCAGTAACATTGCTGTACAATTTTGATCTTACACGCCTCTCTATAAAAAGAAAGCCTAATTTGAAAAATGTGACAGAACTTTCCCGCCAACCAAATATAAGTCGAGTTCCATGCAAATGTTGAAGTCACGTGGCCAGGTTGAGGACTCAGGTTCGACAAGACAATTTTTATTCTGCTGAAACTGTCTTTTATATTTTGCCCAGCCTTCTGCTGTTTCCTCTGTTTTGACCAGTGTGAACAATTTTATGTATTGTGTTGGCCCATAAAAAACAGCATTTTTCTTTTAACAAATTTTTGTTGAGAAGTAAAAGATTTTCCTCTGCACTCTAAGATGTTTGATAGAAAGTGTTTTGCTCTATGGAAAGATGTGCTCTACTTTCTACTCTCCCTTGAATTTTGTCAATGTTTTGTTCATCAAAATGGGGTGTCGCGTCGGTACAAAAAAATCTCGACAGCACCTTTCTGCACTTTATCTATGTCCTAACATTGCAGAAGAAGCTCAAAAATTGTGATTTATGTGAGCAAAAATGATGCTTACTAGGACAGCTTGAAATTGTTTGCCGATCAAAAGAGTGGAATTTGAACCTTGTAAGTACACATCGCATCGCACATCTCTTGGGTAGTGATTGCCTGCAAAACTTATCCACTTATTAGCAGTTAATATATTAGTAGTTATTATTAGTTAATAGTTTTGAATCTCTCCTAACAAGTTACGTTGTTGCTTAACGACAACGTGGAAACTTACCATGATTTCTACCAGTTTTACACTCATTAGCAGGACCTTCCGCAAGAAAGCTGATTCAGTAAGCTCTCTTTCGACAATAGGGCATGCGGTGCGATCTTGTCTATGAGGTCAAAATCGAAATGCTTAAGCCTTTATACTTTTTAAGAGACATGGCTCCTTGGCAATATTCTCAGTAAATGGGCCTCTGCTATACAATTGAATGTCAAAAGCAGGGGATGTCGAATATGCTCAATTCCCTCGACTTAACGCTCCTTTTTGAGCACTTAATTTTGATGGAAATAAAAGCTTCAAAGAAGAGCACGTTATCATAGGGCGAAAATTTCTCTATCACGCACTGTATACCCAGAACTGTAGAACTCTTCATGTTTGTCGCAAAATATCAAATTAAAGAAACCTTTACATGTGTGCCGACACAATAGTTACACAATGACACTAGTTATTCCCATCAGCTTTCCATATATCAGGACAACAGGATCGATGCTGGGCTTATGGCGTGTTATCTCCAGAGTCAATACTGGTCAACGTGTATACCCGTCGTACAAGTCCTGTCTTCTCACTCTTGCAGTGTGGCTGGTGGCGATAAAATCCTACCATAATGTTTGTTTTTTTCAGCGCTTTTCATTGCCTTTTTTGGCTGATATTCTTATAAGAAGCCTTCTTTTGAAAAAGCTCAGTGGTTTATTTTGACGTCTAATTTTGATCTGTTGAGATCTTCCTGAGAGGCATAATATGGAGACCTAGCCAATGTTCATGGTTGGCGTTCATGTTAGGGTTTAGAGAGCAATAACTATTAGGTTGTCCGGAAAGTTCTCAGCGTTTTGAGTGTTTCACTTTAAACGATCATAACTTTCTTAATACTCATCGGATTTAATCGAAATAAGCACCGTTCGAATCAGCACACTTTTGCCAGTGTGACACCAGTCGATAAATCCCATCAAAGAAAAAACTCATGCACAACTGCAACTGCATCAAAGAAAAAAGCCTTCGTGGATTTCGTGGGTCGAGAATCCACGAAATCCACGAAGGCTTTTTTGCCTGGTCCTGATTGATGAAGTATTTTCCAGCAAGGAAGTTCTGAAAATGTTTGAAAAGGTGATAGTCGGTTGGTGAAAGGTCTGGAGAATATGGCGGGTGAGGTAGAACTTCAACCCAATTCGTTCAATTTATGGATAGTGATTTGTGAAACGTGTGGGCGGGCGTTGTCATGAAGAATCGGACCCTTTCTGTTGACAAGTGCTGGCTGCAGTTCTCGGTCGATTTCTTCACAGTAGGACTCTGCTGTGATGGTTTGGCCTGGTGACAAAAAGTTATAGTGGATCACACCAGCCGATGACCACCACACTGTGACCATAATCTTTTTTTCGTGAGGATTCGGCTTTGGAAATTGCCTCGGTGGTTCGTCGGCATCCAACCACTGTCCGGAACGTCTCCTGTTATCATACATGATCCACTTTTCATCACAGGTGACAATTCGGTCCAAAAACGGGTCGTTTCTGTTGCGCAAAAGCAGTGAAGAAGGAAACCTCGAGACGTGCCAATTTGCCGGTCACTCAAATTGTGGGGCACCCACTTGTCGAGTTTTTTCACCTTCCCAATGCGTTCCAGACCATCCGCAACAGTGGATTTGCCAACGCCTAGCTTTTCTGCAATCTCTCGAACTGTTTGGGATGGGTCAGCCTCCACAAACGCCTTCAAATCCTCGTCAGGTATTGCTTTAGGTCGACCGCTACGAGGTTCATCTTCAAGGCTGAAATCTCCAGAACGAAATTTGTCGAACCATTGTCGCACGGTGCTTTCTCCAACACTATTGGGCCCCCATGGTTAATTTGTTAATTTGTTATTGGTTAATTTGTCGAGCTGTCTCGACTGCGGATTGACCCAATTTGTAGTTGAAGAAAAATCGTCCGAAGTGCTCTTTTGACATGCTTGAAAAAGTCTTAAAAAAAGGGGTTCATCAAGCAATGGTGAAACGGCAGTTATACCATCAGATAGCGCAAAAAATTCTCTATGTACTACTGAGACGCAAGGGAGAATGAGTTTTTAATCAGCAATGAATGTACAAAAAATAGTAGCACAAAACGCTGAGAACTTTCCGGACAATCCTAATACACGCATACACTTCGACAAACAATTTGGCTCTATTCAAGAAGTATTATCCCTGAGACTCAATCAAACACTGCAGAGCTGAAACTTTGCCGAAAGGCGTTTCTCCTCCTCCTTCACGAATATGACATCATTTCTGAAGCTGTCGCCGCTAGGCGCCGTACGGCGGCAAGCTCTAACCATGACCATGATTTTAATTCACAAAGCCGCCACCAATCTGGCGCAGATTACATTTACACCAAAAACAGTATAAACATGTATACTGGGGATATTTGGCATCCTGATTACGATATCATCAATCACTTTTGAGTCCAAATCCATTTAACGCAGAATGGCTTTGGCGTTAATTTTTTTGCGACGGCCCTTTCAAAGTTAAAAACTAGGGTTGTTAACTGAAATAAGCTCCCATACTAGGTTTATTTTTTGTTAGGGTTGGGTTAGATTATAATGATTGAATTCGCATACGCCTGCTGATCATGAATATCATATTTATAATTTTGCGTCGGCGACATTTGGCCCCACGGAATTTCCATAAAACCGCCACGAACTCGCATTAGGGGAGACTTGGGGGTCGACACCATGGAACTCATTTTTGGCGCTGTGGTAAGGCTAAAACCGGACAGTACGAGCCATCCCTTCTCCCAGACTCAGCGTTAGTGCTCTACTTGGTCAGTGCAAAAATAAGTCTTCCTGATTAGGATGCTGAGAAAGGTCAATATGCAATTATTGCAGCTGGTGCTACACTGGCGTCGCGAATTAATTTGAAATTTTGGGTAGATAAAATTTTGGGTAGATAA